>JAPQWV010002850.1:0-49407 GCA_027422505.1 Craterostigma plantagineum | reverse complement strand
TTACCTCGATATGAGGCTTGCTACACCTGATGTAGGCATACTTTGCGACAACGCTTTTGCCATCCTGAGCCACTAGTATATTGCAATTCATAAACATTACCATCACGGCCGCCATAATATTTGTCCCCTATCAGTGCAAGCAATACAAGTCATGGTCACTCCATCAGATGGAATGGTATACTCTGGAAGCGCTGAAGTGACACCTCAGCATATGGATCAGTTCCATCGCCACTTCCAGACAACATAATCCCACAAGAATCACCTGAATAACAGAATACACCACACATGAGAAGATGGCAAAGGATTTTCTCACTCGCCATAATACTGGCAAGAAAACTTTCACCTCTACAGGAGTAGCCAATACTAGAAGGTATTGAATGGCCTCAACAAATATTCGAGGCTTGGATTTGGCCAATCCACAGCACAGATGGTTTGCTCCTCCCTGCTATATTCGGGGCATTGGCCATCCCTTCATTACATAACCAAGCAATGACATTGAAATTATAAATAGAATAGTTCACAACGATTTCGAAGTAGGCAAGCATAGAACATAATCACAGAAATCAACAATTAACAGTAATCCTGAAAAATGAGGAGTTCGTTAAAACTAGTCTACAGTCCAAATCCATTAGGACAAAAACTCAAATTTTGTTTGTAAACAATATAAGAAAGAAAATAGCAATGAATCTGACAGATTCCCATCATTCAATGACATAAAACTTTTCATAAGATTTCGCAGTAATGTCAAACTTAGGACACAATTATGCACCCGTTGAATACAATAATTCCTGGATAAACTTCACTGAACAGATCTTATATAGCCAAAATTAAATAATCCCAGTTGTCATACATAAATGTATCATTTTCTGCTACTTGCATACCAGCTTTCTCCTCTTGTAATTACAATATTTTTGTTTGATTTCATTAACGAGTTATTTAGGGATATGCAGATGAGCTTATTAGTAGAGCTGTCAAACGGCCTGACCGCCCCGACCGCCTCAAACCGCCATGACCCGCCACTAAATGGGGCGGGGTTGGCCAGCCCGCCGAAACGGGCTACAAAACCAGTATCCCCCGCCCCGCCTCATGATGGGCTGGCGGGCCAACCCGCGAAAGTTCAAATTTTAACCAACACGTTAGATAAATTCTGTACACTGGACACATTACAGATACCCAATAATTCATCCCAAAATATATTCTTCAAAAACATTCATCATAATATTGATCTTCGAATAATCTACCGAAATCCATAAATCATATATAAGTAATATAAATTCATAACTAAGTACTGAACCAAGATAAAAAAAAAAAAAAAAAAAAGTTCAGGAACCTCAATTGTTAGCTTGCGCTTCTTCGTTGAAGAACGAGGTACATTATATTTTAAGTGATTTATTAATTATTAACTATCTACTATTTAAAACTATTTATTATATCTATTATTCGCTGGCCAACCCGCCCAGACACGTCACAGCCTGCGGCCCAAACGGGCCCAACCCACTAATTTTTAATTGCGGGGTGGCAAGCCCAACGGCTGGACCCATCTTGACAGATTTACTTATTATACGTCGACCACAACAACTTACTGCTTATCAAATCGCCATAGAAACAACGAGTTATCACACAGATGCCCAAGCTCGACGGATTTCAGGAAATATTCCGCATAATGCAGTTCCCTCCCCGCCAGAAGCATTGTATCTTTCAATCAACACCTGAGGTACCTCCCAAGTATCCAAGACTTCAACCAAGGTGGCCACTGAAATACAACCATCAAAGAAGATAAAACAGTTTACATGGAAACTGGGGTCGCAGAGCACAATCAAGTTGGATCATCTCAGCATCGTGCACTCTTCCTTCTCTTTCGTGCATTTGTTCTTTATAAAAGCATACCAACTCAATAAAAAGCTTAGCTAAAGGTTAAAACTGGACATTTTCTTTTAGTTTTCACCTAAAAAGAAAATGGAAAAAGTTGAAGCGCATGAAAATTCATGTTTTCACTAAAATGGAAGTGCTCGAAATCAAGAATCTTCCCCCAATACAAAACCAGCACTTTGACTCCAAATTATCTTTTCTTAGCAATATTGTATTTTTCTCATCGGGAAGAAGAGAGAAATCTAAGAGGTTATGAGCCGCTGCCCCAAAGTCAAATGAATCCAAGAATGCTTCTGAAACATCATTCTATCAAATAGCCGAACAGCTACAGCAGCAACGATTCTCCCAACCCACAGAAAACTAAGAAGAATAACCAACCACATTACCTCACGTGGGTGAGCCAAATAAGGATGAGTAGAATATCTAGAAGCTTCCAAAGCTTCCTCGAGATCGAGATGACTCGCAACTTCGCGAACGCATCGATCGGAGACGAAAGCCCAGCATTGGCAACATCACGCATCAGTATTTCACTATCCCAAGCAACCATCTCGAGGCAGATTGCAGAACAGAACAACCAACTGGAGAAATAAAACCTATTTCCCTCCCTCGCCGGCGACAATTTCTTCTGCTAAAAACCCTAGGCTAGGGCTTGAACTTCAGAATCAACGAAATTCAAGCCCTAGACCAACGCAGATAGGTATTACAACGAAATTAGGTTGCGGTGAAGGCAAGAAAACAGCGGACGCACAGCGAAATTTTCAAAAGAGGTTGTAGAGAGGGATTTTTGCTCGGTTGTAGGTTTTGCGTTTTTTGTTTGTTTGTTTGGTTTGGCCGCGCGTGGCACTTACGCTATTTTTACATGTCCCCATGGGCACAATGGTCTTTTTCTAGGATTCCTCTTTTAACTATTTTGCTTCATATGGCCCTGCTATCCAGCCCAGATATAATAAATATACTGATAATAGAGTGTTTGGTTTTTATAACGGCCCGGAATTATTCTCTCAGCCCGCGAAGCCGGATAATAATAGACTTGTTATATGGGGTAAGATAAATAATACTGGGCTTAGTAAAATAAATTTATATTGGGCCTTATAACCGATCTTATAACCAAACAGAGCAATAATGTAATAACTCAACAAACAAAGATGAGTGTACTCTAGTCTCATATTTTATTGGTAAACAGAGGACGTTCAATTTGGTGTATCAATCGGTCAATTAGAATTTTCATCAAACTAATAATTAACATAAAATAAAATTAAGAAATCACTCACTTCCTTGTATTTATATATTGTCGTACTTACCCTTCTATCTTTAATAATTGTTATTTAATATTTAATAAATGATTTATATATTATGTAACACACGTATATGACTATGCAATTTAGAGTAGTTTGAATTATTAGCGAGTAACTTAGTGTAATATTCATGTTAAAAGAAGGAACTAATCAATGTGGGCTTCACGCTCTTGGGCCTAATACGCATATAGGCTTAATATAAAATAGCCCATCATCTCTCAAGCTCGATGCTATGGGGTTATGTTGAAACCCTTACAATAATAACTTATCATCACAGCCGCATTCACACTTACAGCAGCCAACCACAAAATCCTAAAGAGCTTGTTTTCTCCAACTAGTGTTCTTTACTATCTGCTGTATTTTAGCGTATAGTTATATTTTAGTGAGCAGATTCTCGCTGCTTTTCTCATGTTGTGTAGATCTAACTTTGGATCTTGGATTTACAGTTTTTGTTTTTGATAAAATTGATTTCTATAGAAAACTGCTCTTTGATCTCATTTAAATCATAGTTATGCTCTTCTTTCATATTTTTTCATGGTATCAGAGCAATAGATTCGTGAATCAGCTCTTGGAATTGCCTCCGACATCCTAGATTGTACGCGAACTTCTTTGAATCCTAAACTGTTTGATACCTACATACTCTGTTGTAAAATATGGCCTAGGCGACGCCTAGGCGCTAGCGGAGCCCTCCGCGGCGACATTCTCCTAGGCGCCGATTATCGGTCGAACCGATTATTCGGGCCAGGCGGCCGATTAATCGGGCTAGGCGATCGAGTTCTATTTTTTATTTTTTTATTTTTTGGAAAACTTTTATATACAAAGAAATATTATTAATAATATTATTTTTTAGATGAATAAATTTAATATGCATTTACTTTGGTAATTAGCATACAAAATAAAAATAATAAAGAACGAGTATACCGTCTAATTTCGCTAGAAATCGCCTATGCCCCGCCTAGACCGTCTAGGCGCTATGCCCTGCTCGGGCGCCTGACTAGCGCCTAACGAATTTTACAACATTGCCTACATATAACTAGGGTTAAATCAAATGTTTGAAAGATCGAATAGTTCCATCTCTAATGTTGAATAACCACAGTAAAACTTCATATCTCAAGGATTTGTACGCTATAGAAGCTGAAAAACCTAGCAACAAGGATCAACATATGATTTAAAAAACAGAAAAGTCATAACAGCAAGGCGCTTCCAAGATCTAGGATTTCGTAGGCAGTTCCAAGAGCAGATTCACGAATCTATTGCTCTGATAGCATAAAAATATATGAAAGAAGAGAAGATCTATGATTTAAATGAGCTCAAAGAGCAGTTTTGTACAGAAATTAATTTTATCAAAACCAAAAACTGTAAATCCAAGATCCAAAGTTAGATCTACACAACACTAGAAAAGAGTGAGAATATGCTCACTAAAATATAGCTATACACTTAAAAATGTGTCCTATGTTCGCTAATAAGTCTGTAAATGAAGTAAATAATCAAAATCTTACATGCGCCATTGTGGTGGTAGAGGGCATTCAGTTGATAAGTGCTTTGAATTAGTTGGTTTTCCTGATTGGCATGCAAATAATAGCAACTTAGGGAAGAATAATAAATATAATAAAAAGAATAATTGGAATAGAAATAAAATCAGCTTATCAGGTAGACACTGTAAATACTATTTGTGACCCTGTTGTGCCTAATCTATCTGTGGAACAGTACATCAAGTTGATAAGATTGTTGAACTGTCTAGAACCTAGTCAAAGCAACCAGACATTTCGAAAAGGTCTGTGTCCATTCTCTTTCAAAAGATTATAATCGTAGCTTGTTAGTTGACTCAGATGCTACAGATCATGTTGTGTGCTTTTTTGACTGTTTGGAAAATGTGATTTAGATTGCAGATAGAACTTTGAACATTAATTGCCAAATGGAATTAAATTTTAGTTAAGCATGTTGGTAAGTTGACATTGTCAAGTGGACTGAAATTGAAGGAAGTTTTAGTGGTTTCTGGTTTTTACTGCAATTTAATATATGTTTTTAAACTTGTACATGATAATAATTGTACTGTTTTCTTTAAGGATTCTATGTGTCTTATACATGACCCAAAAACTTCAAGGTTGCTGGGAACGGGTAGGCTATCTGAAGGTCTTTACTGCATTAAAAGAAAACTAGCAAAAACTGGTGCAGTTTATAACCTTGTAAATAAATCTGTTTCCTCTGTCTTGGCTACGTTTAGGACACCCAGCTAATCAAATTTTGAAACTGCTTTCTCGTGATTTTAATTGCTCCAGTCTTAAGATTTCTAATCCATGTCATGCCATAAAGCTAAGCGGACAAGAAATCCTTTTCCTTTAAGTGATACGAAAACTGATTCAGTGTTTGATTAGTTCACCTTGATATAGGGGACCTTTTAGTGTAGAGAATGCTGAGAAAATTTGTAGGTGATTTTTCCAGAGCATGTTGGGTGTGTTTTCAAAATTCCTAAGTCTGAAACTTTTTGCAGTTTTCAAAATTTCTTCAAGGTAATTAAAAATAGTTTTAAAAAAAATTAAAGTTATTAGAACAGTTTTCAAGACACTTTAGACTAGTTTGAATTATTGAATATTCATGTTAAAAGAAGGAACTAATCAATGTGGGCTTCACGCTCTTGGGCCTAATACACATATAAGCTTAATATGAAATAACCCATCACCTGTCAAGCCCGATGCTATGAGGACTATGTTGAAAACCCTTATAATAATAACTTATCATCACAGCCGCATCATTCACACTTACAACATTCAACCACAAAATCCTAAAGAGCTTGTTTTCTCCATCTTGTGTTCTTTACTATTCTGCTGTATTTTTAGCGTACAGTATTAGAAATCGAGGAGTCCTTTCTAAAACCAATTGGTAATAAGAGGAGAAAATCTCTTATATACTGGCTCAAAGAGCTTGAATTAGTCAATGTGGGACGACACCAACTTTTGGAATCTCAGCACGCCCCCTCACGTGTGGCGTGACTGGCCTAACACGTGGACATATGAATCGGGTGGCGGCGAGCGGAAGAATTGCTTTGATACCATATTAGAAATCGAGGGGTCATTCCTAAAACTAATTGGTAATAGGAAGAGAAAGCCTATATATATATATATATATATATATATATATATATATATATATATATACTAGCTCAAAGAGCTTGAATTAGTCAATATGTGACGACATCCACTTTTAGAATCTCAACATATAGCTATATTTTAGTGAGCAGAGTCTCGCTGCTTTTCTCGTGTTGTGTAGATCTAACTTTGGATCTTGGATTTACAGTTTTTGTTTTTGATAAAATTGATTTCTGTAAAAAACTGCTGTTTGATCTCATTTAAATCATAGATATTTCATACTTTTTCAATTCATTCAACTACTTTCATTTTCAGTTGTCCGTTTTCACTATAAAGAGCCCTTTATTACGACAAATGTATGGTCCAACACTTTACAAGAACAAAAGCTATCTTATTATTCGAGGAAACTATACATGCTACATCACACAAGTCTCTATAAGTTAAGTATAACATTATATTTAATTACGAAACACAGCAAAGCAAAGGGGGCTTTGTTTCATCCTTCGTATATTCAGACTTGTTCGTTTCCCTTGAGTATGTTGTACTTGCAAAGTGGACACGTGGCATTCATCTTAAGCCATTTCGCAATACAAGCAGAATGAAAGTGGTGGTTGCACGGCAGGGCATTTAGCTCAGTTCCATCCTCGTACGGACAAAGACATATGCAGCACTCCTTCAATAACAAACACGCCACTTTGCTTATCATTCATAAAGAACTTATAAATAGTTCACTGATACGAAGATATCAGCTCCCACAAATTCATCAAAGACGAATACCCAAAAAAAGAAAACATTAGGCAAATAAAATGGCATTGAAAGAACTCACTGCGTCTTCGGGCAAAAGAATTCGTTCGTCAGCCATGGAAGAAGTGCTTGCTTTGAGAGGAATCATCTTTCCACCACCAAAGCCCATCTCATGGTCATCCTTGCAGGTTTGAAATTTGTATTTTGGGAGGATGCTCAAGTCTGCATCTGATGCACCTTCCTATATTTTATTTTTGAAGATGAACAATGTAAGAAATAAGCTGCAATGGGGTAGTTTTTTAGGTTGTTTTTTTTTTCTTTCTTCAGGGCGAATTTAAGGCATACCTGGCCAGCAATGGCATAAAGAATAGCGATGATGCATGGTAAGCAGCAACATATGGCTATACCTATAAGGCAAGCCATGACCACACAAAATACAGCAAAGAGCACGTCAAAGGCCAAGAACACGACCGACAACCTGCATATCGTTGGGATAATCAGAGATCTATATTGGGTATCTATATTATATACATTCAGCAAAAAGTTGAGAAATATAAGGTAGCAATGATTTTGAGGCAGTGTTCAATTGATTACGAGAAACTGTGGATAGGTACCAACGGAACACATTGAATTGGTAACTTCAAATGTAGGACGAAAATGAGCTAGAGCAGATTGTAAAGTGGGGATTTGTTGTCGCACATCAAGTTTCATGCTGGATGTAAATATTATCTGCTCAGTAACCATAAAATATAATTCCCGACAGTAACAGTCTTCAGATGCAGTAGCTTGGGTTGTGATTCGAGAAGAAAGCAGATTTCGTTGGGTTGAAGACTTCAAATAAAACATAACTGGGAACGAAAAGTTTCTTTCATAATCAGGAAACAGAGACAAAATTAGTATTTAGAAATTTAAGATTTAAACTAACAATGCCAAACAGTAGCTGGTAATTAAGAGCCAATCAGGAAAGACAGCAGAGATTTCTCAGGTGGAAACAATCCTATAGTCTAACACCATCACGTCCAAATACATCATCCTATACAAAGAAAGGTGAATGATCTTACCAATACAACCGTGGAGCATTTGATATCAGAATTGACCACCTGCGAGAATCCAGTAGAAGCCAATGATCCACCACAAAAACGATACAATCGTGTTCAAAGATTCACAGCGTTTAACACTGAAAATTCACAAAATTATCTGATCAAAATGATATAATAGCACATGTAAACAGAGTAAAGTGATTGGAATTCGACTCCCGGGTCTCGTTCTTCAAAAAACACAAGAATAACAAAGCACGTTTCGCGAAAAAATGTTTTTCCTCTAACAAAGTGCAACAATTTTTAATTGCTGATTCTTATGACCAAGTTACATGGAAAAGAAAATCCTGCTTCTTCTGATACATTGGGACAAGAGTTATCATCCAAAGATGTGATCACTTCCAAGGAAAATCCATCACCTCTCAACGAGTGACAAATCAAGTAAACATCCATAACAAAACGACCAAGAAATGTGACAAGAACCCAATATTCCAAAAACAATCTAACAGACAACAGTCTTCACTGCAAGGAAACCTATATAGCTCACGAAAGCAAAATGAAAACTTAAATAGTAATAAAACTAAAAGAAGGAATCCAATTAACGATAACAAAACAGACCTCGACTGATCACTGTATCCTAAAGCCCCACTTTCCTCGCTGTCATCGTCATCATCACCAACGCCATTATCACTTCCACCAGCACCCCTATCACCGCCGCCATTCCTGCTATTACCGTTCCTCCTCTTGAACTCCACCCAAACAAGCACCACGTGCACCACGCACTGCGCCGCATATCCAATCACCCAAACCCTAACCGGCACATTAGGCCTCTCGTCGGCCGTCAAAATCAGCATCACGATGCTGACTACAACAAACAGCGAGTTCCACGCGACGTCGAGCGCCACCACGGGCCTCGAGTATCCCCAGTCTGCACGCCTCTCCTCCAGCTGACGCGCCGCCGTCTCACGGACCAGCGCCGACGGACCGCCTCCTCCTCGCCGAGTGGCGCGTGAAAGGAGGAGCGAAAAGGACGACGGAGGCTGCGGCGGCTGAAGGCGCGGGCGGAGGAGAGGTGCTGGATCGTTGGTGGGCGACGACGTGGACGACATAGCAATGGCGATGTGTCTTTCGCGTTCGATCCTTACGTGGTTTCTCTGTGTTTCGTTTCGGTGTTATTGTTCAATCAATCAGTGTGGGGTTTAGTTTATTAGACGATGTTTACATTCGGGCCAGAAACTAATGGGGTTTTACAATTCAGTCCTCTTTTTTTATTCTTTATCCAACTCGGGTCGGGCTCGGTGATCCGGCCCATCCACATAACTAATTTATTACAGTTTAGTTTCTTCCATGCTGAAAGTCCAATGGGTTCATTAATGGGCCAAGCAATATAAAACCTTTTTTCTTTTATTCATTTAAACGTAGTTGTAACTTGTAATATTATGTAATAAAACCTAAAAGTCATTGGTAATTCCTTTTGGATCACTCCAAAATAAAAATCCCTTGCCTTGCGGCTTTTTTTCACCTAGTGAACTTTGACTATATCGTGTTACGGCTAATCCACTCATTAGTCAATTTAATAACATGTCATTAATTAATTGCAATAAAGACTTATCGTAAACTAGTTCAACGGACAAGCAAATAATTGATGTACGGAACCACTTTCAGCACTAATCGGCTAACCTGAGAGCCCAACTTAATTAAAGCAATATCTAAAAGGAAAAATCGAAAATAAATGTAATAAAAGACACGATAGGTTTGTTAAGAGCATATACGTTTGTTTGCCTTGGTCATCATAAAAAATAGCCCACGTATCTATTTTCGATTCAAAACTAGAATTGCTTGAAGGAAGAGCAAAACATTGCCAAAAGATCAAGAATGCAGCTTTATGTGTCCATCTTTTACTCCTTTTTAAAGTTTCCATTGTAATATTATCATTGGAAAAATTGTAATATTATCATTATCCTTACTTTTAATTTATAGGTTCTTTTAAATGAATTAGGGGGCCATACCATCTATACGACAATCAGATAAAAACCCCAGTTGCTTACAAAACCTATAATTACATGGTATATTTCTTAACCTTATTATTGATTAAATATTTAGGGTTGCTTCTAAGAATATGATGATATGTTTCCATATAAGTTAGCTCTAGGATTGAATCACACATAGCACAATTGGTTATATTATGATGAATTAGTTTCTTAATCCAGTCAATATGCTGTCATTTTTTCATTAATTATTTCAACCTGACACAAACGTCACGTAATTCAAGGGGAAGGGTATTATCTATATGGCAACAACCATGTACGTTAATCATTCAATTAGTATTTAATTATTTCATGCTTAGTTAACAACTATGTACATTAATCATTCATTAGTATTTAATTAATTCATGCTTTAGTTCAAAGTTCAAACATCATGTGACGATACGACACAAAACGTAGGTCTCTCTCTCTCTCTCTCTCTCTCTCTCTCTCTCTCTCTCTCACCTCTCTGTCTCTATTTATCTTTCTTTCCAGGCCTGCTTTATTTTTGCCACACAGCCAGTAATTGAAAAGGCAAAACTAGACCTCCCTCGACGTAGCAGGTATCTCACGCCGATACCCAAATCAGGGCTATTTTAGTCATTGTCTTGCTTTTTGAGAGATATGACGCCAATTTTTCTACAAGCAAAGAGCACCTCATTTCGAAACTGAAAATCTCTCTCACTGTACTCGCGCACTGTTTTTCGTCTTCTCTATTGGTTGTTGATTCAAACTCATCGAAATCAAATCTCTTCACGTACACTTGAGTTCGCGAGCATTTTGTCTGCCATTAGGGGAGCCATAAGCTGTTAGCTTGTTGATGCTAGCTGAGTAGAGGATATTAGATCGGGGATGGCGGAGGTTTCCGGCGATGGAAGTGTCGGCAATGCGCCGGCGGGGTCTATGTCTTCAGGAAGGGCCTCTTCGACGCGTAGGAGAGGCTCAGTGAGACACAGCTTGGATACGGACGAGCTTATCAATTTGTTGCACGGTTCGGATCCGGTGAAATTGGAGCTTAATCGACTTGAGAACGAAGTCAGAGGTCAGTCAACCGATTTGGATCCGAAATATTCGAGCTCTGAGATTGTGAACACGACCTTTTTTAATTTTGTGCTGGTTTATGTAATTATTTTTGTGGTATTATATGAGTAGGACGTATTGTTTGCAATTAAGGTTTGAATTAACCAAATAGATGTTATAATGAATTCTAGTATAATTTCCTTTTAGATGGGATGTCTGGAACTTGTAGCAAATTCTGATGAATTTTAGCTACTTGTCTTTATTGATTTTTATTTGTCAGCATATGGGAAGGTATTTTGTCAATTAGCTATGGAGTGATTGTTGGGACATCGATTTTACAACTTTTTGTTGTTTGCAGATAAAGAGCGGGAATTGGGGGAAGCACAATCTCTGATCAAGGCATTGAAGTTGTCGGAGAGGCTTCGCGAGAAAGCCGTTGAAGAGGTTAATGTTGTTTTGTCGTTTCTGTGAATGAAAACCGTTTGTTCTTTTGTTTTTAATTTACGTGGCAACGAGTTTTGGCCTTATAAATCGTTTGTTCGTGAAGGAAGTTGAAACAGTTGTAGGTTTATAAGAAAGTTCGGTAGTATTAATGGTTATAGCTTACAGTGTGGATTACTTAATGTTTGGTGCCATTTTTAGTCCAGCACTAACTCGAATTGATAAGAAAATTTTTATCGTGACAAATGTGAAGTTTTTTGATGCAGAGAAATTGTTTTATTTGGTGTTGTTCCATGAAATCTAAGATTCTTTTTCTTCAGCTTACTGAAAAATTGGCTAAGGTAGAGGAGAAGCTCAAATTACATGAATCCCTTCTCGAAAGCAAGGTAAACGGGACTCTGCTTGTTTCACTTTCCTCTGTCACCTTTCGGATATTATCTGTGACATAAATGTTAATGTGATCTTCTTTCCGGCAGAATCTTGAAATCAAGAGAATTAACGATGAAAAGAAAGCGTCTATGGCTGCACAATTTGCTGCAGAAGCCACTCTTCGCAGAGTTCATGGTGCTCAAAAGGATGATGATATGCCGCCAATTGAAGCTATCTTGGCTCCCTTGGAAGCTGAACTCAAGCTTGCTCGGCAGGAGGTTTACTAACTTCTCATCCTCCAAGACAAGTGACAGTGTTTTATAACATAAGTGATATAATGCGTCTTTCCATCTTCCGTCGTAGATTGGAAAGCTGCAAGATGATAACAAGGCATTGGACCGACTTACCAAATCAAAGGAGGCTGCTCTGCTTGAGGCAGAAAAAACAATTCAGGTGGCACTTGCAAAGGCATCTATGGTGGATGATCTGCAAAACAAAAATCAAGAGTTGATAAAGCAGATTGAAATTTGCCAGGTACTGCAAAACATTCCCTTCTCAACTAGGTTAGTGCAGTTTGAAGATTCTGTACATTGGTATCCTCCCTAATGTTTCATGTTTCTTTCAGGAAGAAAATAAGATATTGGATAAAATGAATCGCCAAAAGGTTGCTGAGGTTGAAAAACTTACCCAAACTGTACGCGAGCTCGAAGAGGCCGTGCTTGCTGGTGGAGCAGCTGCCAATGCTGTTCGAGACTACCAACGGAAAGTGCAGGAGATGAACGTAAGACATATGTGCTGAAGTCTCTTTTATATAATGCAGCAAAATTTGCTGATGAAGCTTGGTTTAGTATAATGCCTTCATCTTGCAACTGACAGGAGGAGAGGAAAACATTAGACAGGGAACTCGCTCGTGCCAAAGTCACTGCAAATAGGGTTGCTACTGTGGTAGCTAATGAATGGAAGGATGCTAATGATAAAGTGATGCCCGTCAAGCAATGGTTAGAAGAGAGAAAGTTCTTGCAGGTATGTATATAATATGCATTGTGATTTCTCAGTTTCGATTGGTAACTTGAGTTTTACAGTCATGGACGATGAAATGACAATTGGTCGCATTTATTAACTGTTGTCTCAGGGTGAGATGCTCCAACTTAGAGAGAAGCTTGCTATTAGTGAGAGAGCTGCAAAATCTGAAGCACAGTTAAAGGTAATTTATACTGTATTTATTATATGACCATATTAAAAGTATAATTCATCGACGAAGACTACGCTAACCATTCTCTTTTGTCTAGGAAAAATATCTATTGCGATTGAAAGTTCTTGAAGAGACTCTGAGATGTCCAAACTCGGCCAATCGCGGTGCAACAGATGCCAGAAACTCACTGAACGGTCCCTCACGTCGCCAGTCACTTGGTGGAGCCGATATCATCTCCAAGATGGCTTCTAATGGTTTTTTGCCCAAAAGATCTCCATCGTTTCAGCTGAGATCCTCTGCTAGCAGTACGATTCTAAAAAACGTGAAAGGCACGTCGAAATCCTTCGATGGTGGTTCTCGATCTGTGAATAGGAGTAAACTTATACTGAATGGGCTGGGACCAAATTTCAAGCAAAGCCAATCGTGTGATGGCACTAAGGAAACTGATCCAAAAGATGATGCATGGAAAGGTACCTCCTCTGCTCAAGACGACAAAACACACGAAAGCAAGGAAGAAGAGAAACCAAACAATACCCAAGTGACGACAGATACAGAGGACTCAGTGCCTGGGCTGTTATATGATCTTCTCCAGAAAGAGGTGATCTCATTGAGAAAATCTTGCCATGAAAAGGATCAGAGCCTTAAGGACAAGGACGATGCTATTGAGGTTGATGATGCTTCTGTGTTGTTTATGGTTCCCTGCATTACCTTAGTGTTTTCTCGATCGACTAAAGTCTGTCTTTTGGTTATCAGATGTTGGCAAAGAAGGTTGAGACACTTACTAAGGCAATGGAAGTGGAGGCCAAGAAGATGAGAAGGGAAGTAGCTGCAATGGAAAAGGAAGTTTCTGCAATGCGCGACGAGAAAAGCCAGGAAACCAAATCCAAGCGAATTGGTAACTCTAAGAGCAACAGTTCTCAATTGCAACCTGGGAGGTGTGATTATTATCATCTTTAACTTGACCCATATATTTTATTTTGGCCCCCATAATAGTTCTCTGCTACTTGTATTTAATATTATGGTTATCTGTTGATTTATATATATACATATATATATATAATATTATTGGTTGCTTATGCAGGGCCATTTCAAGAAGCGGATCGATGCGCGCCACACAATAGCTCACAAACAAAGTCGAGTACACTGTTTTGCGTCCTCTTCAATACCCCTTTGATTTTTCAGCTGTTGTTTGTATAATTTGTAGTAACAATCATTTGTTTGTGGCGAAAGAGAAGAAATTCAGGAAGCTGCAGCAAACAGTTTGGAAAAAAAAAAAAAAGAAAAGAAGAAATGTAGGTATGCTGTTTGCTTTTATTCTACTGCTGACTTAGACTTACTTATAAGCTAAGATTGGGAGGAGGAACCTTTTAATGTCGACTTAAGCTTTTTCATATTTCTTTTTTTGGTTTCTGGGGAGAGTGCTTTGGTTTGCAGTTTATTAGTGTGGTGATGGTCGTGTCGATATATTTCTTTTTTTATCGGAGTATTTTCTCTGATGTTCCTATGATTTTTACTGGTGGTCTCTGTTGCTGATTTATAATATTATGAACTTCTTGAGAAGTTTTCGGCATGCGTAAACTACAGTCCGTACAATGTGTGAACTGATCTTATCGTAGTTTCCAAATTTGCTCAAGATGGGCGAGTTCTAAAGAAGAATCCCATACTAATTCTAATAAATTGTTTAAGGTTGCTATCTTTCCATAATTAGGATTGAGTCACATTGGAAAATGAAGTTATATTTCGATATTATGATGAATTAATTTCTTAATCTAGTCGATATGCTGTCATTTTTTCAACCTTGAGTTTGGACACAAATGTCACGAAATTTAAGGAAAAGGGTATATATATGGCAACAACTATGTAGTCGGATTAATCAGTAAGCGCCATTAATATTTAATTAATTTATGCTTAGTTCAATGTTCATTAATATTTAATTAATTCATGCTTAGTTCAAAGTTCAAACATCATGTGACGATACGACGCAAAACGGAGGTCTCTCTCTCTCGTCCGTTTCTCTCTCACCTCTCTGTCTCTATTTGTCTTTCTTTCCAGGCCTGCTTTATTTTCGCCACACCGCCAGTAATTGCAAAGACAAAAGTAAACCTTCCTCGACATAAAAGGATTCTTCATGTTGATACCCAACTCAGGGGTAATGTAGTCACTAGACTCACTACCGTGCTATTCGAAGAGAAATACGCCAAAATTTTCTACAAAGCAAAGAGCGACCTCATTTTGAAACTGAAAATCTCTCTCATATTGCTCCACTGTACTCGTGCACTGTTTTTCGTCTTCCTTGTTTGTTGTTGATTCAAACTCATCGAAACCAAATCTCTTCACATACACTTGCATTCGCGAGCTTCTCTGCAAGTAGGGGAGCCATAAGCTGTTATTTTAGTTGATGCTAGCTGAGCAGAGGAGATTAGATCGGGGGATGGCGGAGGTTTCCGGCGATGGAAGTGTCGGCAATGCGCCGGCGGCGTCTATTTCTTCAGGAAAGGGCTCTTCGGCGCGTAGGAGGGGCTCAGTGCGACACAGCTTGGATACGGACGAGCTTATCAATTTGTTGCACGGTTCGGATCCGGTGAAATTGGAGCTTAATCGACTTGAGAACGAAGTCAGAGGTCAGTCAACGGGTTCGGATCCGAAAGATTCGAGCTCTGAGGCGACGCTAAATTTTGTTTGCTTCTTTTTGTTTGTGATTGCAGTAGCTGGAGATTGTGAAAACGCGACTATTTCATGCTGCTTTAAATGACTACCTTTTTGGGGTATTATATGAGTAGGGAGTGTTGTTTGCAATTTACGTTTGAATTAGTAAGTAGATGTTAATGCGATGTGCTGGAGCTTGTAGCAAATTATGATGAATTTTAGGTTTCTTCAAGTTAATTGAATCACTGTCAACAAAATGGGAAGGTATTTTGCGATGTAGCTATGGAATGATTGTTGGAACGTTGTTTTGAGAATATTCTGTTTGTTTGCAGATAAAGAGCGGGAATTGGGGGAAGCACAATCTCAGATCAAGGCACTGAAGTTGTCGGAGAGGCTTCGTGAGAAAGCCGTTGAAGAGGTTAATGTCGTTTGGAGTTTTGTTGTTTCTGTGAAGGCAACCGTTTGTTCTTTTGTCCTTTAATTATGTGGCAACGAGTTTTGACCTTATAAATAATTCTGTTCGTGAAGGAAGTTGAAACCGTTGTAGGTTGATAAGATAGTTCGGTCATATTAATTGGTTTCAGCTTTTAGCGTGAATAATTTGGTGCCTTTTTTAGTCCAGCACTAACCCGAATAAGGTTGATAAGAAATTCTCTATCATGACAACATGTGAAGTTCTATGATGCATAGAGATTGTCTTATTATTGAGAGAAGTTCATGCAGTAATTTGGTTTCTTCTACCAAATCCTTCGTGGTGTCCTTGCTTGCACCTATTTTTGGAATCTGAGATTCTGTGTTTTGCTTCAGCTTACTGAAAAGTTGGCTAAGGTAGAGGAGAAGCTCAAATTAAATGAATCTCTTCTCGAAAGCAAGGTACTGGCACTTGCTTGTTAGGTTTCCTCTGGTCACCTTTCGGATAATATCCATGACAATGTAAAATATGATCTTTTCCTTTCCGGAAGAATCTTGAAATCAAGAGAATTAACGATGAAAAGAAAGCGTCTATGGCTGCACAATTTGCTGCAGAAGCCACTCTTCGCAGAGTTCATGCTGCTCAAAAGGATGATGATATGCCGCCAATTGAAGCTATCTTGGCTCCCTTGGAAGCTGAACTCAAGCTTGCTCGGCAGGAGGTTTTGTAACTTTTCATCCCCCAAGACAAGTGACAGTATACCATAACACTAGTGATATAATGTTTTTCGTATGTTTCGTCGTAGATCGGAAAGCTGCAAGATGATAACAAGGCATTGGACCGACTTACGAAATCAAAGGAAGCTGCTCTGCTTGAAGCAGAAAAAACTGTTCAGGTGGCACTGGCAAAGGCATCTATGGTGGATGATCTGCAAAACAAAAATCAAGAGTTGATGAAGCAGATTGAAATTTGCCAAGTACTGCAACATTCCCTTCTAATTGTAGTGCAGTTCAATGGTTCTGTCATTGGTATCCTCCTTGATGTTTCACGTTTCTTCAGGAAGAAAATAAGATATTGGATAAGATGAATCGGCAAAAGGTTGCAGAGGTTGAAAAACTTACACAAACTGTACGCGAGCTCGAAGAGGCCGTGCTTGCTGGTGGAGCAGCTGCCAATGCTGTGCGAGACTACCAACGAAAAGTGCAGGAGATGAATGTAATACACATATCTGCTGAACTCTCTTTTATATAGTGCAGCAAAATCATTCGATGAAGCTTTAGTTAACTATAATGTCTTCATCTTGCAACTTACAGGAGGAAAGGAAAACATTAGATAGGGAGCTCGCTCGTGCCAAAGTCACTGCAAATAGGGTTGCTACTGTGGTAGCTAATGAATGGAAGGATGCTAATGATAAAGTGATGCCCGTCAAGCAATGGTTAGAAGAGAGAAAGTTCTTGCAGGTATATATGATTGCGTTCGATCTCTCAGTTTTGTTGGTTTGGTAACTTGAGTTTTACATTCATGTCGATGAAAAGGCAATTGCTTGTATTTATAAACTGTTGTTTCAGGGTGAGATGCTCCAACTTAGGGAGAAGCTCGCTATTAGTGAGAGAACTGCAAAATCTGAAGCACTGTTAAAGGTAATTATTGTCGTCGTACTGTTGTGATAATATCTTTCTTTTCTCTGGGCTACCCTAACCTTTCTTTTCTCTAGGAAAAATATCTTTTGCGACTGAAAGTTCTTGAAGAGACCCTGAGATCTCCAAACTCGGTCAATCGCAGTGCAACAGATGCCAGAAACTCACTGAACGGTCCCTCACGTCGCCAGTCACTTGGTGGAGCTGAAATCATCTCCAAGATGGCTTCTAATGGTTTTCTGCCCAAAAGATCTCCATCGTTTCAGCTGAGATCCTCTGCGAGCAGTACAATTCTAAAAAACGTGAAAGGCACGTCGAAATCCTTCGATGGTGGTTCTCGATCTGTGAATAGGAGTAAACTTATACTGAATGGGCTGGGACCAAATTTCAAGCAAAGCCAATCATGTGATGGCACTAAGGAAACTGATCAAAAGATGATGCATGGAAAGGTACCTCCTCTGCTCAAGACGACAAAACACGCGAAGGCAAGGAAGAAGAGAAACCCAACAATAACCAAGTGACGACAGATACAGAGGACTCAGTGCCTGGGCTGTTATACGATCTTCTCCAAAAAGAGGTGATCTCTTTGAGAAAATCTTGCCATGAAAAGGATCAGAGCCTTAAGGACAAGGACGATGCTATTGAGGTTGATGATGCTTCTGTGTTGTTTATGGTTCCCTGCATTACTTTAGTGTTTCTTCGATCGACTAAAGTCTGTCTTTTGGTTATCAGATGTTGGCGAAGAAGGTTGAGACACTTACTAAGGCAATGGAAGTGGAGGCCAAGAAGATGAGAAGGGAAGTAGCTGCAATGGAAAAGGAAGTTTCCGCAATGCGCGACGAGAAAAGCCAGGAAACCAAATCCAAACGAACTGGAAATTCTAAGAGTACCAGTTCTCAATTTCAACCTGGGAGGTGTGATTATTATCATCTTTAACTTAACCCATATGTTTTGGCCCCCATAATTGTTCTCTGGCAGTTGTATTTAATATTAATTCTGGTTATCTATTGTCATGTATATTATTTACTGCTTATGCAGGAGCCTTTCAAGAAGCGGATCGATGCGTGCCACTCAGTAGGCTCAAACAAGTCAAATACATGTTTCGCGTCATCTTCGAAGCATCCTTGATTTTTCCGGTGCTTTTTGTATAATTTGTAGTACAAGCATTGGTTTGTGGCGAAAGAGAAGAAATTCAAGAAGCTGCAGCAAAAGTTGGGGAAAAAAAGAGGAAATTTAGGTATGCTGCTTGCTTTTATTCTACTGCTGACTTAAGATTTTAAGCTAAGATTGGGAGGAGGAACCTTTTAATGTCGACTTAACCTTTTTCTTATTTCTTTGGTTTTCTGGGAGAGTGCTTTGGTTTGCAGTTTATTATTGTGATGGTGGTCCTGTCGATATATTTTTTATTGGAATACTTTCTCTGATGAATTTTACTGGTGGTCTCTGATGCTTGATTGTTGATATTATGACTTCTTGACAAAAAATTTTTTTTCTTTTTTTTGTTTGTGTAAATTACAGTCCGTACAATGTTGTCTTCTTACAATGTGTGAACCGATCTTATCGTACTAATTCCGACAATGGTCATCACCGTCGTCGTTTTGAGTTCCCAAATTTGCTTCCAACCCGCATTTAGGAGTTTAAAAGATTATAAATAGAAAGTTGTAATGTATATACCGCAGAATTCTAACATCTACGACAAGTCTACACAATACAACAGCGTTTAAAGGCAGCCTTCATTTCACCACCACAAGTGGTTCAAAAAGGGGCCTTTAACCTTTGTGGTTCCTATTATTCCACGATTATTTTTAAATTATTCCCAACTCTCTGTCTCCTATTCAAAAAACTTAACAGAGCCAGTCCTCACTTTCTCTCCGAGGACTAACTGAGAAAAATGGAGCAAAATCATGAACTCATACTGTCCCAGATGAGGCAATCAGTTGAAAAGCTTGGTTCTTCATCTGAGGTGAACAAATAATAACACTACACTACAGATGTCAAATCATGTATAATATGTATAAAGTTACTTCCTTTCTTCCTCAGAACTATGGAGACGAAACGCTTATGAGGTTCTTGATTGCCAGATCAAGGGACGCAGGCAAGGCAGCTAAGATGTTCGTGCAGTGGCAGAAATGGAGGGCCGAGTTCGTGCCACGTGGCTTCATCCCAGACGCTGAGGTTCAAGATGAACTGAGCATGGAGAAGGTTTTCTTGCAAGGTCCAACTAGGCATGGCAACCACCCATTGGCAATGCTCAAGGCCAGCAAGCATTACCCTTCCAAGGATCAGCCTCAGTTCAGAAGTGAGACCATGTTCTTGTTTTTTCTATTAAAATCATCTTTCCATTGATTGCTTCTCTGTTTCTTTTCTTCCTTTCTAAACGATTGCACATGTTGGAAGTTTTTTTATTATAACTTAGCACTGAGAAAAACTTGTCTTGGTGCAGAATTTGTGGTTCATTTGCTGGACAAGACCATTGAGAGGTAATGTGATGTTATTGTGTGCGCTATGCTATATGGTGGACTCAATTGATTTCATTACCATGTTTATATATGTCTGCTTTATGATGAAATCGAGCAGCGGCTTCAAAGGCAAAGAGATAGGAAATGAGAAACTGGTTGCAGTTATCGATCTTCAAGGCCTTTCATACAAAAACGTCGATGCTCGGGGTTTTATCACTGGGTTTCAGTTCTTACAAGTGAGTGAGATCGATAACATCATCCTTGGTATTATAAACGGTGAACGCAAGCTTGATTTCCTCCTTTGCAGGCTTATTACCCCGAGCGATTAGCCAAACTGTATCTTCTTCACATGCCCAGTTTCTTCGTGAGCGTTTGGAGGTTCATTTCTCGTTTTCTCGAGAAAGCTACAGCAGAAAAGGTACACTATCACACACACACACAGCAGCAGCAGACATTTGATTTACTACAGCATACCCTTTTATGGCATATGCATTGCATTGCAGATTGTGATTGTAAGGACTGAAGAGGAAAGGGAAGAGTTTGTCAGCTATGTTGGCGAAGAAGTTTTGCCCGAAGAGTATGGTGGGAAATCCAAGTTCATTCTTCTTCAAGACTATGTTCTTACAGGTTTAGATGGCTGAGCTCCTAACGATGCCATACTAATTCTTGATTATGCATACATACACATGAAGAAATAAGGGATGGAGACGAAGTATGTGATTCCGTGTTCGATGTTATCAAGAAAATCGATACCCCGAAAACGAACCAAGGAAGAAGATATAACAACACACCATACATACCCAGAAAAAGGTTCTTAAGGTTTCCTCCATGTCTGCAAATATACATACACTTCAACAACAAGGAAAATAAACCACTCGAAAGCAACCAAAACACACTGATATTAAGTCTCATTCATCGTGCTCTTCTCCTCCTACACCATAAGAGGAACAGATCCTAAACATGCAACGTTTGCTCGGCGACAGAAGCCAACCCTGCATTAGCCTCACAATCTCAACAGTATCATCCAAATAGTACTTAGCCTTACTCGGTTTTCTTCCCACGGTGCAGGCGAACACCTCCGCCCGAGGAGCTATGGCGGGGCCCTCGACAGAGCTCGCAATAACCTCAAACATGTCTTCGTCTGAACGATCATCTCCAATGCAAAGTACAAAATCGGGAGACAGCCCTTTCTCTTGCATGGAAGACAGCAATCTTTTAGCCACTAAACCTTTGCTAACTCCCTGCAATTATGACGACAACAACAGAAGAAAAAACAGATCTTTTCTTCGTTCGCAGCTCATTCAATCAGACACTGTAAGAAAGAAGGTGTTATACGTACGTACCTGAGGCTTAACTTCCACGCAATTGGGCCCACTCTTGACCGTCATGGGCTCGTTGGCAAGTACGCTTTCGAGGTGATTGAGAAGCTCCTTCGCCTGGCAAGAACCAAAATCTGGGTCGGCGTCTTCGTAGCACCAACTGATCGAAGTCTCCTTGAATTCTATTACAGAGCCATCGGTGGTCTCAGTGTAGAGCTTCATCACTGGCTCGGCGATCTGCTTCCAATTGCATTCCACTACAGGCACGCACGTCTCCCACTCTTCGTCCCTTTTCATCCTAAGTATACAGTTGTCCAAAGATTAGAAGAGATCGTAACAAAAAATCTGATCACAACGATGAAGATGATGAGTAATTACAGGCAATGTCATATCAATTCAAGAATAGAAAATCGAACCTTAGGAAGTAGCCATGCTCAGCCCCAAGACCGAGCCCTTCGCAGGAAGAGAACCACTCCGCCAAATTTTCTCTGTTTCTTGCACTGACGATGAAGACAGTGTTGTTCTTGTCCCGACAAAGAGTGTTCAGCATCTCAAGTGTCTGAGAGCTGGGCTTCTTATCCACAGAGTTCTGAGGCTTCAAAGTACCGTCGTAATCCAATAGAATAGCCCTCGTCTTAGTCCTCTTATAAGCAGAAACGATGTGCTCCATGGCTAACTTCCTGAAGTTAGGGTCGAGGGCAACGACCCTAAAGCTCAGCCCAAACCCTATTCCCCAGCACCTATGACGAACGTGGTCCTTACAAGTCCTTTCGAGGTCGTGCAAGAAACTCTTTGCCCAATAAGCAACGTCGTGTGTGCTAACGTATTTGTAGTGCTTTTCGTGCCTAAGTCGTTTCTCTGGCTCGGGCATGATTAGGGCAGAGTCCATAGCTTCAGCTACGGAGTCGATGTTCCATGGGTTGACCCTTATCGCCCCGCTTAGGGAAGGCGAACAACCTATGAACTCAGAAACGACGAGCATACTCTTCTTCGGCAAAGATCCTTCGGGCCCTAAAACCTTATCCAATCGTTCGTTTCCCTGTCTGCTTATTATGTACTCGTAAGGTATCAGATTCATGCCATCCTTACAGCAGTCACAAGGCAGCACTCAGCAGCAACATAATAAGCGACCCTTTCGTAGAACTTCAGCTGGCGGTCTATTAATATAACCGGGTCGTAACCCGGCCCGCCGAACCGTTCGTTGATCCTCTTCACAGTAGCGTGAGTCTCATCTTGGACTTCTTGGACATCTTTGCCCTTTCCCCGAGCGGGATTAGCTATCTGAACCAAGACAACCTTGCCTCTTTTCTCGGGGTGCTGTAGTAAGAGCTGCTCCATGGCCAGAAGCTTCAAGCTTATCCCTTTGAATATATCCATGTCGTCGACCCCTAAAAGCATCGTTTTGCCCTGGGCCTGAAACTGCCCGACTAGCTCAGCTACTTTCTCTTCGGTTTCTTGAAGGCTGAGGACCGATTCGAGCTGATCTAAGTGAATCCCGACCGGCAAAATCTTGATGCTAACCGTTCGACCGTAGTATTCGAGCCCTATGTATCCCCTCTTCGACTCGTACGATACGCCGAGCATTCTACTACAGCAAGAAAGGAAGTGCCTTGCATAGTCGAACGTATGGAAACCTATCAAATCTGAGTTCAGCAGAGCCCTGAGAAGATCTTCCCTTATGGGCAAAGTCTTGTATATCTCGGACGAGGGAAATGGGCTGTGTAAGAAGAACCCCAGCTTGACCCTATTGAACCTTTTCCTCAAGAAAGTAGGGAGGAGCATCAGGTGATAGTCGTGGATCCATACGAAATCTTCTTCTGGGCTGATCACCTCCATGATCCTATCTGCGAATATCTTGTTCACAGAGACGTACGCCTGCCACAAAGATCGATTGAATCGCCCGCCCAGGTCGGGCGAAAGGGGAAGCATGTAATGAAACAGAGGCCATAGCTGCTGCTTGCAGAAGCCGTGGTAGTATCTGCTGTAAAGCTCGGGCGGGACGAAGGTGGGCACGCACTTGAAACTGTCCAAGAGCATCTGAGAAACCTCGTCTTGATCGTTGGGGTGTACGTCTTCCTTCAGACAGCCCACGTAGTAGAATTCGACGTCTTCGCCAGCTAGGCCGTCCCTCAGCTGCAGAAGAAGGGAGTTTTCGTCCCAGGCGAAGGCCCACTTGTTTTTTCCTTCGGTTTTCTTGGTGACTTTTATGGGGAGTTCGTTGGCTACTATGATGATTCGATCCTTTTGAGCTGCCGAAGAAGATGAGGCGCTCAGCGAACCTTCTTCGTCGTCTATGTCTGAGATTATTCCGGCGACTGTCATGATACGAGGTAGCTGTCTGCGGCTCATACGCGTGAAGGAAGGCGATGGAGCTTCGCCTGAAGCTAACTCTAACAGGTTCGAATAAGATCTAGACACCATTTATAGTTTTCTTTTTTACTTCCTTCTTTCTTTCAGCGGAGAACCCTCATGTAAGAAACTGAAGCTTCTTTCTCTGTCTCCTTCAAGAAAGAAACAACCTTTCAAAATCTTGTTCGTTCTACCCTGCAAGGGTTTATGATGCTTTCCAAGATTTGACTTTTGAGAGCAAAGCAAAGAAAGCTATGTGGTGCAAGCAAAGACACGCTAAAGCAGATTACACCTCAGCTTAGGTGAAAAAAGCACACGAAATCACTTCAGATCGCAGAAGGAAAAAAAAAAGGGGGTGGGGGGAAGATTATTTAACCTGTTTATTCTTGAGAATGAAGATGAGATGAACACCTCACCTGTTACAGAAAAAAACAGACAAGAGCCCACATAAGTATTCGACAGAAAGAAGATAAAGAAAAAAAGGTTGTAAATACAAGAAATCAAGAACTATCTGAGATGAGAGGTTCTTCTCACTGTTGCTCGCTAATTTCAACTAAAAAATGCTCGATTTAGTCTTTAGTCGATGGGAGAAAAACAGAAAGGAAATAGCTTTGCCCTTTTGGATATCTTTCTTTGATTAAGGATGAGAGAGAGTGGAATGTGCCTCCTCCAAAGGCTTGCATTATACACTGCTTAGCTTAATTCACTCTAATTATAAAATTAGTGAGAGACTGTACAAAAGGACAAGATAAATTAAGCATAGTAAAACAGCTGGCTTAAGTGGTCCATATCCATTTTCTTGCAATGCTTAGATTCTATCAACAGTCAAAATATATCAAAGAGAGAGAGAGGGGCAATGAAGTATTTCATTCATACTCTTAAATCAATTCCCAGTTTTACTTTCTATGAAAAATTCCAGAAAGTTAAGGGAAACTCAAACGATATATGTTGTTATTCGAGTTTGGTTTAGATAGACGTCGACAGGTTTTATAAACAAATTTCTGCTGCATGAAGGAAATATTGTTAAAAGAACTACTCAGGCAACTTTATCACATAAGTTGCTGGGCACACAAATTAAGATGACATTATTATAATAATGTAGTACAATGTAAAGGTAAAAAAAGTGTACATTTTACACGTCTTTTAAGAATATTTAATATTAGTATATTGATTGTTTGTGATAGTTTTTTTGCTAAATAAGTAAATGTGATAAAATTATTGAGACGTCCGAAATGTAAAAATGATAAAATTAGGGGGACGGATATGTAAATTTTTTTCTTTTCGAAAAAAATTGAAGAAAAATACCAGAAGCCAAATCTTTTCTTGCCCCAAACATTCGTTGTCGTAGTAGCACTTTGAGCATAAGAATTGATTTTGGTCAACGAAGAAGTAACTTTTGTATAAAGCTAGTTGTTAGGGTAGTGTCTAATATAAATATCTGAATTTACCTGTAGCACCCCACAATTTATCATAATTACTAATTAACTCTCTTTTCAGTTGAAACTTTTACTTCGACGACATAATTTGTTCCTCGTTCAAGTCGCTGTCTAACGAGCGATGGGAATGATGGCACAAATTGGACTTAAGTGCTGCTTTTTGTCTGAACATGGAGATGCCACGAGGCTTACTATTTTTCTTTTATTTATCATCATTTTTTTTTTTGTTATTATTATTATTATATTCGTGAGACGAGAGTGGAAATAACACGAATATTCCATCAACTTCTCTGCCTAAAATTTTTCACTTTTAATAAGGTCATGCATTTTTTTCAGTTAGTGATGAAAGGTAAGTGTCCTCAACTAACTTGAAGAGCTAATTTGACTCGAGCTTAAATTGGGGTCATAATGTGTGTAGAACTTAAACTCAAGGATGACTATTTAAAACTCGAAAGCGTGTATGTTAATTAATTTTTGATAATTTTATCCTATCTTAATTTGTATACTTTATTTATAATGATAGACCTTTGCTCTTACATTACAGCCAACTCTTTCCCCGACATTATTTAGCTAGGACGTAGCTTATTATTTTTTCTTTCTTTAACCAAACATTGGCAATTAACGTGGCAAGAAAAATAATATCATTGGTGCAAGATAAGGAAATTTATCTGATCAAATAATTAAGGGGGACTTCTCTCTTCACTCTCTCTGCCTCGCTATATTTATATCGATTGAGGCGTTCACATGGTCGATTATTGGTTTGAACTACTAAATTATTATATTATACCCTAATGAAAATAAACTTTGTTTATGTTGTGGATAAGTATGATAGTAGTTAGGCCACTCATATATCGTCACGTGTCCACATAGTGGTTCTTGAAAGAAAATGACTTGATCTGAGTATATAATATAATGAACTTTTAACTATTAAATGCATATATAGGGCTTTCGCTTCTCTTCTTCCGTCGATATATTCCTGGAGAAGGGAACATAAAATAGAGCATGAACTATTCATAAATTATTAAGTTAAAGTTTCATTCTACAATATACAGCAAAACCTCTATAAATTAATACTCTATAAATTAATAACCTCTCTAAAATAATAAAATCTTTCGGTCCGGACTTGGGCCTTTGAAAAAATCATCATATTCGATAAGATAATAAAATAATAATCCTTCAAAAAATTCTTTTACAAATAGTAGGTCCCAGTGGAACTGTAAATTAATAATTCATAATATTGCAATTATAAATATTATGTTAAATTGATAAATATGAATCTATTGTTACTAGCCGTTTTCTTAAAATAAAAATCTAACTGATTGCATCCTTAACTTTTTAAATTGCAACCAAGTGTTCCGATATCCGTGAATATATTGTTAATTGTATACAATAAATTGATATGAATATATTTAATTAGTTCGAACAATTGGTTGATGGATGGACATAAATAATGAAACAGATCTAAATTAGCTTAATTTTTAAAAGTTGCTCTTTGAATTAATAAAATATTAATTTATCGATATATTAATATCTTTCTAAAATTAATAAAAATTAACGGTCCCTATTAATTTAGAGAGGTTTTAGTGTATATTGTGATACCGTACCTGGCATCAACGACATAGAAGGTCTTATTTTTTTCTATTAATATAAAAAAACATTGTGAATAAATAAAATAAAAATTATGAGAAAAGAAAAAAAAACGTGTAATGATTGAGGATGAGGATATGGGTATCCCACTAATGATATTATTTTTCATGGTCACTTCGCACATTGGGAGGTTGAACAATAATTGAATATTTTAATTCTCGAACATAAGGAAGCTCAAAGAAATATTGACATTTGATCCTTCTATTCTATTAAATAGATAAGCACTATAAACTCAATACTTGTGACCCAAGTCCATCAAATTCAAACTTGTATTGTAGGATGCAGCCCATTTAACTTGGTTCATTTACCTAACTAATTACTATACATTTCAATATAGAAAATTGATATTATTAGAATTGAAGAGGCCCATTAACATGTGGATAATACAATATGGGCTTAGCCCATATATCTAAGCCCATCGAGCTAGGGTTTCATTCCATTTATATATATAAACCATTAGTAGGAAGAATATACAACACTATGTTATGTTAGTATTACAACTCTCAGCTCAGATCTTTTTGAAGAAATCGATGATTTCGATTCGTTTTCGTTCAATCTCCGTCACCGTAACCGAAGAGGAGATTATTCAGGTTTAGCGATTTGATTTTCTCGTTCAATTGTTTTTTTGTTTCCTATTTTTCGTGAAAAATGAAAATCGTTGGCCTCTGAGGATGATTGAAAGATATTAAACTTTCGTTCTTCTGAGATTATTCTCCATGCGGAAGATTTTTGGAGACCTGAGCTGAAGAGGCCTGACAATTGAAAAAAAATATATTCAATTCATTAATATGTATCTTTTATTTCTGGATGTTTTTATGATTTTGGTGTCATATCTGATTTTTTTTTTAATTCATTCATTCGTATGAAGTGTTGTTTCCTCAATGACGAATCAATCTTAAAGATGACGAGTCTGATCAATCCATTCTTTTTTAAATATTGATGACAAATCGAGGCATTTGTCCGAGAGGAACGAACACATTTGTTTGATAAATTTTGTTTTCCAACTTTTTCCATTATTTTTCTTTAAAATATTATATGTTTTCATTATATTTCAACTTCAACGACGATGAATATACTGAGCTTGTGAGATTCAGAAATTGTTTTTGAGACATGAGCTAAGTAGTCGAATTCCTTTACCGTTTTCTCGTGTTTCAGGATTTTATAAGACTGAGTTTATTAAAGTTTATTTAAAGTTCGGGAAAATGTAATTATCTCCGCAATTTTTGTAATATTAATAAAATAGTAACACCCAATGATGTTAAAGAAAAGGGTAATTTGATGTCAGTTCTCAACGTAAATTTCACTTAGATTTTAGGATCATGTTAGAAAAAATTTTAGTTTTAAAAAATTGACACATTTAAGTGTTTTGCTGTACCATTTTATGTACCTATATTACCATTTACGGACCATTAGAACCACTTTTTGGACCTGCAGCACCACTTCATGGTTTGGCAGTACCAATTTATTGTTTGCAGTAACATTTCATTGTTCTGTAATAACACAAATGATAGTTCTATATTGGTCATATACACTGAATAACACACTTGCGTTAATTTTAGGTCTTTAGCTCTAAATTTTACGAAGATTGGGTCTTTAACCCTAAAAAATTTCTGACATAGTCTAAAATCTAACTTAAAACATCGTTTCGCGCCTGAAACTTCATTAGTGCTTAAAAGAAAACGATGTAGTTAGTTGAATCAAGTAAACCTCTCTTTAATAACTAAAGGAAATTGGATAGTATGGTCGTCGTTATTTTCATTTTGACTGGTTATAATTAATCAACTCAATACATTGATATCTACACATAAATACCTAATTGAATAATGTTTTATAAATAGGTATCATGTCAGAAAATTTTACAGATAGGTACGCGATTTAATTTCTATCAGTTTCTTCAGTTATGTCGTACATTTCTGTGTGTGTGGCGTACCATAACATGTTGATATAGGGTACCTAAATGTGTTCTTACGGCGTACCTATGTTTTAATAGGCGTACCTAAATGTAATAATATGGCGTGCCATTTTTTATTATATAGGGTACCCATATGTGTTGATATAGGGTACCCGAATGTGTTGTATGCCGTACTTGTGGCGAATTGTGTACCTATCTGTAAAAAATTTATTCTTTTAGATACTTATATATAATAAAATTCTGACATAGTACTAAATTATAAGTTTTTTATAGAGGTGTTATTTATGTATAAAGACCCCTTGAAATTGATCGAGAAATGAACTATAATTTTACGAAATTCAAGTGGTAATTGCAAAATGAGATTCGGTTTGACGACTTAAGTTGTCTGGTGGAACTGGAATATTTTATATGATTTCGAAAATTAATCTGATATTTGCATTCGGATATAAAAAACAATAATTTCGACGTAAAGTTGATACACAAATTGTCGCACCTATTGTAATGGAAAGCCCATCAATAAAGCACATTTTAGGCCCGTTTTTGTTTTTATATGAAAAGAAGATCCACCTTGCTATTTCCATCAAGTACCCAAAATTATTGGAACTTGGAACTGGAACTTGGAACTTCGATATTATTTTATAAAATAAAAAGGGGAATCTATTGAAAACTAAAACTTACAAGTCATTATCCTGTCATTGTTTTTTATATATTGGTATCTATTAGAATAAATTTGTTGCACATTAGTACCTGATCCGCCGCAAGCTACGTCATATAACACATTTAGGTACCATTTAGCAACGTTGTACATAATACAATGAGAAAATGATACATCATATAACACGAAGGTACTATATAGAACGTATATGGGTACCATATAAACGCGTGATGTGGTACATAATATACATATAAAAAGGTACGTCAAGATTGGAAAAATGGTACACATAGTCAACAGGTACTTATATAAAAAATTTGTGACATAGGTATGGACTTGCAATTATTTATTCAAATGGGTATTTTTTGTAGATTCATCAAATAAAAAATATATAACATAAATAATTGATGGCTATTGTCTTCTTAATATTATACGACAACGGAACGAAATCATTGCAATCAGAAAAAGGAATTACAACATTAATAGTAATACCTGATTTAGTCACTGTCTCGAGTCGATTGAAATCATCTGTCTCATAATTATGTCCCCCTTTATGTCCCAATATTTAGAGCCCTTCAATTTTTAAATCTTGTGGTTCTCTTATAATCTATATTTTAACAAATCATGAATCATCGTTATTTCATGTGATTTATATGATAAAAAAAATATACATCCAATTTATTCATTGTTTTATGATGATCAAATTGATATCCATATATTATATTTGGTCTAGTTCGTGCGTTACCTTTAGATTTTCACTCTTTATTTATTTTTGGGTCTTTACACATAAATACCTATTTGCATAAAAACTTGTAATTCAGTGACATGTCAGTATTTTTTTTATATGTAAGTACCTAATAAAAATTTTTTTTGCACATAGGTACCCGATCCGCCGCAGGTACGCCATATAACACGTTTAGGTACCATATAGCAACGTATTTTGGTACGTAATACATTGAGAAAATGGTACGTCATATATAACACACTAAGTACCATATAAAAATCGTATAGGATACCGTACAAACGCGTGACGTGGTACGCAATACGCACATAAAAAGGTACGGCAAGACTTTTGAGAAAATTGTACAAACAGTAAAACGGTACCTATCTGTAAATTTCTGAGTTCTGACATAGGTATTGATTTGTAAATTTTTTATTCAATTGTGTATTTTTTCTATAGATGTATTTTTTTTTTTCAATTGAACGTATGCTGTCTTTATCAAAATATTGATGGCTTTTTTTAATAAAAATATCTATGTTGCAGAAAACCCTGTCATGATTTCCAAAATCGAGAGACTTAATGAAGCAATACAGTTGTCCGACAAACCCATAAAAGGCAAAAACTAAATGTACGTATCTCTCAATTCATAATATATTAAATCAAAGGCCATTCACATCCTTAATAAATAGCTTGGAAATCCACATCGTTAATAGGAAATTACATCTAATAAAAGTAAACTACACAATCGTTTTAAATGGCCTTAACAAAACCAAAATCCCCACTTACTCACGACATTTAACCCGCCTAGATTTCAAAAACATAAAATAAAACTAATAAGGAAATATTTTCAAAATAAATATATGCAATTGGCAAATATATATATCGACATAGCGTTACCAACCAACCCCCACCTCTCTAAATTCACTCTCCAAACAAGAAGGAAAAAGAAAAAAAAGAAATAAAAATTGTCAGAAATGGAGGATACAAACAAGTCTCTGTTGCACGCGCACGCAGAGAAACACTTCACCGCGAGTGACGTCGTTCGTGACGTCATCATCGGCGTCTCCGATGGGCTCACCGTTCCCTTCGCCTTAGCCGCCGGATTGTCCGGCGCCGACGCTTCTTCCAACGTTATTTTAACCGCTGGGTTCGCCGAGGTCGTCGCCGGCGCCATTTCAATGGGTCTTGGAGGGTAATCAATTCTCTCCCTCTTTTTCTTCTACCTTTCAAATCAATCGCAGAAATTCTTGAAAAAATTGGGCAATGGGCGTCTTCAGTACCTCAATCGTCCCTCTCTCTCTCAGTTACTTAGCGGCGAAGAGCGAAGCCGATCATTACATGACTGAGCTCAAGAGAGAACAAGACGAAATCATCGCCGTCCCCGACACAGGTTTTTCTTCCTTCCTTCAATTTTAATTTCTTCACATTACACGTCGTAATACGCGCGTCAATTTCCCGACGGCCGCCCACCTCCGTGTAGAGGCGGCTGAGGTGGCGGAGATTCTCGCCGAATACGGCGTCGAGCCCCACGAATACGCACCAGTGGTCAACGCCCTTCGCAAGAACCCCACCGCTTGGCTCGACTTCATGATGAAGTGCGCACACATCTTCTTCTTCTTCTTCTTTTATAATCAACAAATTCGTCTTGTCTAATAGATTCATTTTCTGGGCTTCAATATTCACATTTTAACGGGCAGATTCGAGCTGGGATTGGAGAAGCCAGACCCAAAGAGGGCTTTCAAAAGCGCATTCACCATAGCCATTGCTTACATATTGGGGGGTTTAGTTCCTCTCCTTCCTTACATGTTCGTCCCAAACGCAGTGAAAGCTGTAATGGCATCTGTGGTTTTGACTTTAATGGCTTTGCTCATCTTCGGCTATGCAAAGGGCCATTTCACGGGCGATAAACCGTTGAGGAGCGCTTTTCAGACCGCTCTCATCGGTGCTATTGCTTCGGCGGCTGCTTTTGGTATGGCTAAGGTTGTGAGGAGCTGAAATTCGAATCAATGAATGAATGTGAGACTTGGGTTTTTTTTTTTTTCTTCCCAGTTTAGTTAGATCATGTCTGTTTTTGCTGTGCTTTGGATTATGATTTTATCGTCAGAATTCTTCTTCCCCGAACGAAACGTTTCGAGCATTCGTTCTATGAGATTTGATTTTCCGAGTATGTCGAAAGTAGTCATGCTATGTGTTTCGAGTATTTGATTATTTTTTTTTTGAAAACCCTAGATTAGAGTTTGAGAAAATCAAGCTAAGATTATACAACATAGTTTGATGATGACACGCTTCAACAATTTGTTCTTAATGATTAACATCTTTAATAATGAGAAGTTTATATAGTTGAAGCATAAACTTCGTCATACAATTATAGTGCTCTTGGTTAATTTAGACCCGTGCATTGCACGGCAAATACTAGTTCGACATCATATATAAATGTAACCACTTTCGCGTTTTTATTATAACACATTATTAACGAAACTCTCGGCGGATTATTCAATAATTTTTTTTCAATGTATAATAATTGGTTCGACCGTATTTGTCAAATAAATTTTTCAATCGATATCATTTTTTAGCGAATTTAAGTCTGCAATGTTCCTTCTAAGTTTTCCATTCTCTGTGCAAATTAAGAAAATGGATATTAATTTGGGTTATGCATTCACTGAAGTGACCAAGAAAACCCCATGGAAACAAGGTGCGATTGGACGTCTTCGAGGGGCATTTCGGTAATTACACTTCAAGGCGCCAAACACAGATACATATATTAGAAAAAATTACTAGAATAATAATTGCAATATTTGCCAGCTCAAATCCTATCTCTCTTTCCTTTTTTCCCTCCTCAAAACACAACGGTCTCTTGGTCTTCCTTCCCTTTTCTCTGCTATTCTATTATTACTACTACGTTCTTGAATGAGGAAAAAAAAAAGAATTTAAAGATTTTAATTTTTATGATGAAAAATTATCTTCTTTAGAATCCACTGATAAGGAAACTAAAATCCGTCTTCTTCACATCTGTAGTAAATTCAAACCCTAGCAATAGCTTTAGCCCAATCAATTCCTACTGATTTCTTCCGCAAACGAATGGATTCAATCGAAGCCGTCCTCTTCGCCGTATTCCTGCTGCTACCGCCGTCGCTCGCCGTCGTCCAAGCTCAGTCAAACGCCGACGGCGACGCCGCCGTTCTTCAGAGCCTGAAGAAATCCATGAACAGTCCATCCGATTGGACCGACCCAAACCCGTGTAAATGGAGCGGCATTCACTGCAACAGAGACAATCGGGTCGATCGGATCCAAATCAAGGGTCAGAAATTAACCGGTTCGCTTCCCCAAACCCTAGCCAACCTCGCCGAGCTTCAGATCCTCGAACTACAGTACAACAGCCTCGGCGGCCCTCTGCCGAGCCTCGCCGGCCTGAGCAAGTTAACGTCGCTGATGCTCAGCAGCAACCGCTTCACCGCCGTGCCCTCCGATTTCTTCGACGGAATGACCTCCCTCACGCAGGTCTACATGGACAGCAACCCCTTCGACCCGTGGGTCGTACCCGCCGGAATCAAATCGGCGTCTGGGCTGCAAATCTTCTCCGCCTATTCCTCCAATTTGGTGGGGAATCTGCCCAATTTCTTCGGACCCAGCTATTTCCCCAGCCTCACGACCCTTCATCTCTCCTCAAATTCCCTCGAAGGCCCTCTACCTTCTTCGTTCGCAGGCTCTTCCATCTCTTCCCTGTGGCTCAACGGCCAGGCTAGCCCTTCACGGCTGAACGGCACCATCGCCGTCTTACAGAACATGACGTCACTGGTCGAAGCTTGGCTGAACGGAAACTCATTTACTGGGCCACTGCCAGACTTTTCAAACCTAATTCTGCTTCAGAATCTGAGCTTGAGAGACAACACCTTAACAGGCCCAGTTCCTCCTTCTTTGATGGGATTGAAGAGCCTCATCACTGTGAACCTTACGAACAACCTACTACAAGGGCCTACCCCGGCGTTTTCTCCCTCTGTAAACGTCGATTCGTTGCCAGGGAGCAACAGCTTCTGCAGATCGAGCCCAGGCGAGGGCTGCGATCCTCGTGTAAACGATCTGCTCTCCATAGCCGAAAGCTTTGGATACCCAACCGTGTTTGCGAAGGGATGGAAGGGAAACGACCCGTGCGTTGTTACCAGCTCTTGGGTCGGGATTAGCTGTAGTAACGGCGGGGAAGTTACGGTGGTGAACTTTCACAAGATGGGCTTAAACGGGACGATTTCGCCTAGCTTCTCCAAGCTCGGTTCTCTGCGTGGGCTGATCCTCTCCGACAACACATTGACAGGGACGATCCCCGACGAGCTCGCCAATCTCCCGAGCCTCCAGGAACTCGACGTCTCGAACAATCAGATCTACGGGCGGGTCCCGCTCTTCAAGAACGGCGTCAAAGTAACAACTTCTGGGAATCCAAACATAGGAAAAGACCCTTCGACTGGGAACGAATCATCGAGCAAGAAGAAGCCCCACGCCGGCGTGGCTGTGGGCTCTGTGGTCGGCGGGGTTTGCGCTATATCATTTCTTGGTTTGCTCGTTTTCTTCCTCCGTAGGATCAAACGTAAGAGAAACGACGAAGCTCTCCTGCCTCCACGCGCGAATGGGAAAATCAAGGTGACCGTCTCGGGCGGTTCGGCGGGGCCCACGCAGCGGAGGCGGGCAGCTTGGCGATCTCCATCCACGTGCTTCGGGCGGCGACGGGCGACTTCAGCCGAGAAAACATTCTGGGTCGGGGCGGGTTCGGGACGGTCTACAGGGGGCAGCTGCCCGACGGGAGTTTAATAGCGGTCAAGAGGATGGAGTCGTCGGGCGGGGCGGCGACCGGCGACAAGGGCTTGGAAGAGTTTCGGGCGGAGATTTCGGTTCTTACGAAGGTGAGGCACAAGCACTTGGTCGCGCTGTTGGGGTACTGCTTGGACGGTCATGAGAGGTTGCTCGTGTTCGAGTACGTGGCTCGGGGGACGCTGAGTCGGTTCCTTTTCGGGTGGAGGGAGGAGAATTTGGAGCCGCTAGAGTGGACCGAGCGGCTAGCCGTGGCCCTGGACGTGGCTCGCGGGGTCGAGTACTTACACGGCTTGGCTCAGCAGAGCTTCATTCATAGGGATCTAAAGCCGTCGAATATTCTGTTGGGGGAGGATATGAGGGCTAAAGTCGCGGATTTCGGGCTCGTTCGTTTGGCTCCTGACGGGAAGGCTTCGATCGCGACGAAGCTCGCAGGTACTTTCGGGTACCTCGCGCCGGAATATGCGGGTGAGTTCGTCGTATATGATCGATAAAAAGATTCGAATTTTTTTGAAATTTTTGTTTCAGGGTGGCCTAAAACTTTTAGGCTTAAAGTATTTTTAGTCCCGTAACTAATGGGAAGTGCACGGTAACTAATGAGAAGTGGCTCGTTATAGGGATAACGAATTCAGGGTTTGACCTTATAGGGACATTATACATCGGAACCCTTGATTTTGTCCCCAATTCTAAAGTTCTGACGTATTATTTTAGGGTTACGGTTATGGTGTATGAGGACATTATGGTTGTATGATCGATAAAAATTAGAGCTTTTGACATCTTTTTTTTTTTTTTGAGATATAGGCGTCATGAATATCTTAGCTCTAGTCATATATATTAGGTGGGATGGCGATGTATGGAGCCGTTTAAAGCAAAAATTCAAATTTCTGCCTGAAATTAACGTCAGAATCAGCCATGAAATTAGGTTTTCAGCGTTAATCTCCTCAAACTGCTTCATTTTTAAAACTTAATGTTCTAAAATTATTGACACCGGAATGTTTGCATGGACGACGAAATATGTAACGCCAATTTTGAAATAAATCCATAATTATTTTTTTTATGCAGCAACGGGGCGAGTGACTACGAAGATCGACGTGTTTGCCTTTGGAGTGATCCTCATGGAGATCGTCACTGGCCGAAAAGCCCTAGACGAGTCGTTGCCCGAAGAATCCCGACACTTGGTGCCTTGTTTTCGCCGTGCGCTCGCCGACGAGAAAACCTTCCGCAAAGCCATCGACCCGTCGCTGCTTATCAATCCCGACGAGGAGACGCTCTCGAGCATACGAACCGTCGCTGAGCTGGCCGGCCACTGCTCGGCGAGGGAGCCCCACCGTAGGCCCGACATGAGCCACGCGGTCAACGTTCTGTCCTCGCTGGCCGAGCTTTGGGAACCGTCGGAGCGGGTCGACCCGGACGACGAATATGGGATCGATTATGAAGTGGGTCTGTCCGAGGCCGTGAAGAAGTGGCGGGCCATCGAAGGCACGATGGGCCTCGAGGGGTCGAGCTGGGGGCCCGGCGGTTCGAGCGGTTCGACGAGTCGGCCCGAGGGGTTCGTTGATTCGTTTACTTCGGCTGATGTGAGGTGAACGGAATATCGTTTATCTTGGTGCTCTTAGTCATTTGAATTTGTTGTTTGGATTGACTTTCTTTTTTTGTGTGTGTGTGGAACTCTTTTTAATCTACTTGGGAAGAAGATTGGTTAATTTGTTTTTGTCCTTTTTGTTGGTGGAATTATTTGGTCGTATGGAGCTTTTGGGGTGTGGTTGGATCAAGGAAAGTGGGGAGTAAAATGATTTTTCATGGTTTTAAATCTGAATTTAGTTCAATGAATTATTTTAGTTTTCCTTTTCAATTTCTTTTCTTCCTACACTGAATTCCTTAAGCCAAACACTCACTTACGCCATCTGCGTTGCATGTTTGACTATTTTACAGTGTAATGTGTAGCATTGCATATAATACATCATATTATCCAATGAAAATGGGTTGAGTGAAAGATGATATTGTCGATTTTAATTGTTGGGGTGAAAACCAAAGTAAATCAGTAGTATTTCAGGTTATCGTCCAAAACTAGAACATAATTAAATATAATTAGAGTTCACTTGCTTATTGCATACACTACATGAAGAAGAAATTAGATTAATAGCAGTGGGCGTTAGATAAGGATTTCTTACATGCGTTTTGTTATTTATCACCTTATATCTCATTCTCCTCAGGTTATAAAGCAAATCTTATCTAAAGGAAGATGGTATAAATTGCAGACAATTTATAACTATCTCATCGTCGTCTCCATTCACATTTATTCAGTTGTTCATCATCTCTTACACAAATAAATATCTATACAGTATAAATTCAGGAAAAAAAAAAACAATTAGCAGAAATTAAGGATTAAAAAACGTGTCAGAGTGAGAGGTTCAGATCAAGAACCGACGGCTCTTCCACCCTATCTTCTTGGCGACGATGAGCCGTCGTAAAACCTTCTGGTCCACCGCCATCGTCCCTTATTAGATAATTATTCGAACAACAACCATCGTCGACTCGTCTGAAACTTCCCGGCCAAGGCGACGGCGACCCATCCATCAGCGCCGCCGCCGTACAAACCTGCTGCGGAGACCCAATGCAATACTGACCCAAAAAAAACCTGCCGGCCCCACCGCCGCCACTTACCATCGCCGTCGCAGGCCTGCTGTTAGCGACAGCATCACCGCCGCTCGCCGCCGCCGCCATGGAGGCGTGCGCTTCTACGCCCAGAGATCTGAAGGCCAAGAACGGCGGCAGAGAAGCCAAGGCGGCGCCGCCCGTCCTCACCGCTCGCTTTGCAAGGCTTCGCTCTCTCTTGTGAGCGTTTTGGTGCCCACCCAACGCCTGCGAACTGTAGAATTTCCTTCGGCAGTAGTTGCAGGGAAAGAGTCGGGTTTTCTTGTCGGGTTCTTGGGTCTCGTTTGAGATCTTGGGTTCGGGTTCGGGTTCGGATCCTCTCTCATGGTCTTCTCCGAACCCTAGCATTAAGTAGGGTTCTTCTTGCCTAGCAATAATATCTGATTCTTCGTCTTCTTCGGACAGATCAAGGTTGAGATTCAGAGGCATGTGTGTATGTATGTATATATATAATCTTTGAGAACTTTTTACCACCAATCTTGTCCTCACAAAATCACAATACCCTAATTAAGACAAACGTAACTCATCATCAGACGCTATATATGCTTGCAGAAAGAAAAAGATGAAACCTTTGAGCTTCCCCCCCCCCCCCCCCCCCCCCCCCCATTTAATAACAGCCAAACGTTTTTAATTAATTATCACAAGAACATATGTCGTTTAAATTAAATCCCATCATAAGCTTCACCTAAGGAGTAACGAGAAATTAGAAGAAGATTCTGTCATTGGACCATCAAAACTATCAGCAATATAAAGAGAAAAAAAAAAGCAAGAAAAACAAATGGAAGCAAATCTTAAAAGGGCTGCCTAGCTGATAATATAAGCTAGTTTTGATTTTCACATAATTAATTAGGAGGAAGAAGCACCTCAAATTACCTTAAGTTTGCAGCGTAGCTTTGTGAAGGGACAGCGATCTATCTTCTGAAGAGGGATGGATTTCTAGTTTTTACCAAAAATGGAGTAAACGTTTTAGTTTATTTATTACATAAAGTTTGGTTCAACACATAAACTTTGCTAGAGATCAAATTATTAGAGAGAGAGAGAGAGAGAGAGAGAGAGAGAGAGTAGTGGGATGTTCGATAAGTCAGAGACAAGAAAAGAAAGCAGGTTTCATTTGAGTGGTTCTTTTGTGTTTGTTTGTTTGGACACTTCAGAAAACTAAGAGTCAAATGTGAGGAACATTGTCATGTGTTTATTATATAATATATTTCTTTGAAATAAAATTTGAGCGCGGGTAATTTATTTTGTAAGTAAAATAGAGAGATTTTGACTATATAGTAACACTAATATTATAATTTATAGACAATGCACAATTTTAAAAATTTGAGTAGCAGAGAAACTCTAGTTTTAGACAATGCACAATTTTCATAAAAAAATTGCTGTAATTTCTATTTATATATGTTATTTAATAAATTTTTACTTATTAACATATTTGATATTTTCTTATAATCATAATGAAAGTAAAAATAATTTTAATTTCCTTTTAATTTGATAAAATTATAATGAAATAATATTTTATTTTATAATTTAATTTAATTTAATATTAAATATTAATTATTATAATTTATCGACTTGTTAGTCATTATAATATAAAGTTTAATAGATAATTTGATTTTTAAAGTAAAAAATAGAGTTAATGGGTTGACGTAAAAAATTAGAGTGGAAAACAAAATTTATGATTTGGAATAAAAAGCACAGTAGGAAACTGTAATAGTGTGCTAAATTAACCGAATTTGAAGATGCTCGCGATAGATAACGCAAGTTGTTCATACTTCGATTAAATTCGTATCCTTAATCGACTCTAAACATCATTATCGAGTGTTTATCTTTAGGTAATTGGCTGTTTAACAATTGCTATCCACATTTTTATTGGTGTAACGATATAATAAAATACGTTATCACCTTGGACGGACATAAGTTGTTAAATTATCATTATTATTGCAAAGACAAGTTCCAATAGTAATGATAATGGGAAAGGATTAGTCCACTAATAATAGTTTAAGGTAATTGAAATCGTATATCTCGACTATGCTTAGATTCGGAGAAGATTTTATTCAAATATCTTATTTGTATACTCTCGCCATTATAGCCACTAACCATGTTATAAATGAAAAGTAATTCGCTAGTGGAAGCAAGTGTTCGAATTGAGCCCCTCAATGAAGTCTAATTTAATGTGAAATTATTATTAAATTCATTAACAAGAATGTCATTGTCGTACTATGTTTAGTTTAAACCTTTGTTTATTATTACATCGTAATGCATGTCATAAGATACTAAATCGTCGTGTTTTCACCATATAATTATCAAATGGCTGTTGACTTTGTGTTTTCGAATGTCGCACTATTCGAATTTATTCAAAGAAGAGCATAAACGTATAAAAGAGGAAAGGGACCTAAATAATTTTGATAAAGAGAAATAGCTATCATGATGATAAAATAAAGGTCCTATAAAAGTTTAAGCCCATTATTGCTTATATTTTATATCGAATAGGCCCATTTCAACTTATATTGGACTTCATTGTTAAAGATTTGAAAAACTCATCTTTTCATCACGACGCAAACATTGTCATATTAAAAAAAATACTAACACTTGAAGTCTTCACTTGACTTTTGGCAAGATTATTGCTTAAATTTGAGAAGGCATGGAAAAAAAAAATAATCGGAACATATATAATACTGTAACCGGCCCAAGAAGATTGTTATCGTGTCTAATGATATGATTGATAATGCATGAACTTTTCTTTTTATAAGATTCCATGTTTGATATTTCAAGATTTAGATGCTCAAATCCACATATTATATATTTGCATGTACGCAATGTAGCGGGAAGCCATATCATATCATGTGATATCGAATCATATAATAGATATCGTAGCATTCACTTCTCTTTAAAGATTATTTTGATAGACACAATAGATTAAGTTAGGTTATAGTTAGAATAAGGAGTATGTAATACATTGTAGAGAGTATTGATCAATAATGTCAGTTATTTTGACTAATTAAATAAGTAAAACACATGTAATCGTAGAGGGTTCGTCCAAGGAAAATATAATAGACATTGGCACGCCATAATTAAGTATAAAATTGGTTCGTGGACCCCACAAGGGGACAAACACACGAAGACATTTTAAGAGGATTTGATTTGATGCGTTATGGTCGAGGATTCGATTTGATGCGTTATGGTCTAGCTTTTCTTTTCTCGGCCCGACTTATCTTCACACGGCCTGTCTATGGGCTAACCGTCACACACTTCAGAGGTTGGATTTATCCCGGGGCCAGATGGATACGTCCCAAACCCACCCGACAACGATAGTCGTGGGCCTTAGGCCCATGACGACTTCTCAAAGAAATGTAAGAGCTGGAATTCGATCCCTTGACCTCATAGCCACATGAATTTCGAGGCCTCCCCTCAATGGTTCAAATGTTTACACTATTTCTATATATTTTTTGAATTCATCTGACTAATTTCAATCTGAAATAAATTTGAATCTTTTCTTGATTGTGTGCAAGAACGGAGCTATAATATATACTATCGCACACTCAAATGCGTGTGTAATAATATATAAATATATAATATTAAATTTATTTTAATTTAAAATAGATAATTTGATGTTATAATTAAATTAATTTATTATATATACAAATTATAAATTTAAGGTATAAGATTACTACATGTAGTATTTAAAGGCTAGTGAGTAATTTTTTTTAATTTTACCATTAATTTTTGAGAAATTAACAGAAAAATAGCATTTTATAGCCACGCCCCGTGCTTAGTAAAATAGTATAAATTGTTATTTGTTTGCTGGTTCCACCGGCCTGGCGTACCATCAAAAGTCTAATTTTACTCGTATATTAATTAATTTATTAAACACACTTGCCTACATATTTATTGAATTATTTCATATTGCGCCTAAATAGTTTTACAGTTATTAGCGTGCGTTTACATGATACGATTGAGAGCAAGTTACTTGAAATATCTTTTTTCTTATATATATTTATATACTCGCTATTATTATACAAGGGAAACATAAAAGTGACAAAAGAAACGCCACATTAGTTTACGTTGTACGGATGAATTTTTATTCATATTTTTTAATAACGAAGAAAGGGAAATACGGCTTAGCCCCTTCATGTAACATCATAGCGTTTATGATTTTTATTGCTTATTTCAAACAAAATCATTATGTGATGTTGTTACCTCTTAAGGGCATATGCGTAATTTCAAGACGCGATCTTATCCTTGTCGCCGAGTCATTATCACCAAGATTTTGAAAGCGACCTTTTCTTTAATTATTTTATTAATTTACTTTATTCCACCCAACAAAAGATTTTCACCATATCTCTCAAATAAACAAACGAAGGATATTTCAAGAAACAAGAACACACCTACCGCATTCTCATTTTAATTTCCATGGTTAAAAATAAAATAAAATTATAATTAATAAAATGAAACCGTTTCAGTTAATATTCTTCCCTTTTTTTTACACAACTGACCATGAAGAGAAAAGGAAACAAAAGCTTAGCATGCAAAGTTGTAATAAAATAAAACATTATCGAGGGGTAAGAAAAAGACAAAGTGCATATCTTGAAAAAATCGCCTCAAATTCGATTTGAGTTTTGCTTTAAAAGTAAAGTATGCACAGCACACGCATTCTCTATGGTCTTCTCTTGCACACTCATTAAACATCAATGCTCAGATAACATATAGTAATACAACCACATAATTATAATTAATTTAATCAAATCTCTTTCAAATTAAACAAATTCCCAAGAACGTGAATTCAACTGCTGCAAACCTGTAACAACACTGTTGACTGTATATACTGAGAGTACTTTCTTTCTTCTTTTATAATGATGTTCATTTGATACATTGTATATTACAGGCTTGTGCCTGCGCCTAGGTTGGTCAAAGATCAAATCTTTCGGCAAGTATTTCATATAGCTTTTCCTCTCTGAGCTGTTCGAGAACGTGAAGTATTATTTGAGAGAGAGAGAGAGAGAGAGAGAGAGGTACTGCTATTTTTCTCTGTTTTCTTGGACTAAAGCCCTCCACGCTTTGGCCGTAGAAAACAAATATATTTTTCATTAGTATTCACACACTCTACTAAAGCGTGATGAGTTCTTTCTTTTTTAGATTAGCAAAAGCTTTGAGGCTCTAATCGTCGGAATTTGAGCTGGGTTTTTTTTTTTTTCGAGTCTTTTGAGGATCTTCAGAGCACGATTTGTTCTCCTCCCATCATGGCGTATTCGATTAAATATTGAATCTTAATAGTGGTACGAACAGTACTCTGTAACCTTGTTATAAATCAAACATTCTTCTGTTATGGGCTTGATTTGTCTCCCCCCTCTTCTCTGTGCTAAATGCAGATCAATTCTTAAAAGAAATTTCTCATGAAGTAGCAAGTCAAGAAACCCTTTTTTTTTCCGTGAGTTTAAAGAAGAGCACCTTTTTCTCCTCTGCGATAAAGTTCTTTACCTTACCAGCGAGGGTCATTAGTTTTCTGTATCTGTTACTGTCTGAATCTTTACTTGGGCTGTCATTTCTTGCAGAAAGTTAGAAATTTGCGGAGCAAAAATCGATGGGTGCGAAAAGGCAAGGTTATCACTTGGTCACTACAACGAAGGCAAGCGAACAACCCTTTCGAACAAAGGGAAACCACAAAGTGATACTGATACGCATAGCTGCTAGTCGACGGAACTTGTTTCTCCTTTTACCTGGCGATGATCTTCGTCAGCAAATGCATCTACGACAACATCGACGGCGGAAATAAGGAGAAGAGAACAGAATCTCTAGTTAGCATGTGCGACGAAAGGGCGAGGATGCTCCAAGATCAGTTCAACGTCAGCGTTAACCACGTCCACGCCTTGGCCATCCTCGTCTCGACCTTCCATTATTACAAGAACCCTTCAGCCATTGATCAGGTCAGACACGTTTCTCTGCAGTTATCTCTCCTTGTGTTGTTTCTGACGGTGTGGTGGAATGAAAATGCAGAAAACCTTCGCTGGATATACGGCAAGAACTGCCTTCGAAAGGCCATTGTTGAGCGGCGTGGCCTATGCTCAGAGAATCCTTCATTCGGAAAGGGAAGAGTTCGAGAGACGCCATGGCTGGACGATAAGAACGATGGAGAAAGAGCCTTCGCCTATCCGCGACGAGTACGCCCCTGTAATTTTCTCGCAGGAGACGGTTTCTTACATCGGGTCGATCGATATGATGTCGGGCGAGGTAAGCTTTCGATCGATTCTTGATCATCGGATGACAGATGATTAATGGCCTTCCTTTGTTCTGACTAAGCATACGATCGAATCGTTTTAGGAGGATCGAGAGAATATATTGAGGGCCCGCGCGACGGGGAAAGCTGTTCTTACGAGCCCTTTCAGATTGCTCAATTCCCACCTCGGCGTTGTCCTAACGTTCCCCGTCTACAAGTTCATACTCCCTTCGAACCCTACTGTCGAAGATCGAATCGATGCAACTGCTGGGTAGATTTCTTGCTTCTCATTGCGCTTTTCCCGTCGAGTCCTCGGACGAACAATCTTAACTTAAGTAACGAAATACGATCTTCAACTCTCGAGTACCATCTCTTCGCTGTTGCTATTCTGTATCAGGTACTTGGGAGGAGCTTTTGACATCGAATCGCTCGTAGAGAATCTGCTCGGCCAACTAGCAGCTAACCAGGAAATAGTAGTCAATGTCTTCGATATTACAAACACTTCGGATCCTCTGATTATGTATGGGCCTCAGTCCCATGTAGGAGATTTATCCCTTGTGCACGTCAACAAATTGGACTTTGGCGATCCCTTTCGCAGGCATAAGATGACTTGCCGGTAAAGCGCCATTTTCTCTGTAAATAAGCGAACGAAGAAGGAAAAAGGGAAACGAAATTTAATCTGAATTTTATCGTATGTAGGTATCTCGAGAGGGCTCCTATTTCCTGGAACGCCTTTCAGATGGCTTTTCTCGTGTATGTGATTGGGTTTTTGTTCGGTTATATGGGGTACAGCGCTGCGAAGCGCATCGTTCAAGTCGAGCACGACTACGAGATCATGGAGAAGCTCAAAGTTCAGGCCGAAGCTGCTGACGTGGCGAAATCTCAGGTTTTTTTCCCTCCCACTAAATTCTTCGTACGCTTCGACGAGTACGACGTTTGATCTTATATGTGGTGAAATGCAGTTCTTGGCGACCGTTTCGCACGAGATAAGAACTCCCATGAACGGCATCCTAGGTAAAAAAAAATCGAATCTTTCGACGAATTATTACGACGGCGATCGTTGACTGACTTTGTTTCGCGTCAGCGTAGGAATGCTGGCCCTTCTTTTAGACACGGAGCTTAGCTCGACTCAAGGGACTACGCACAAACGGCCCAAGCTTGCGGTGAAGCTCTGATAACCCTAATCAACGAAGTGCTCGATCGAGCCAAGATCGAAGCTGGGAAGCTCGAGCTCAAGAAAGTTCCATTCGATATAAGATTGATCTTAGACGACGTTTTATCTCTGTTTTCCGAAAAATCCAGACAAAAGGGCGTCGAGGTGAAGTTTTAAAATAAAAAAGCAATTCCCCGAAATCGTTTCTTTCAACGTTTTTCGTGAAGATGGAACTTTTACGCCTTGCAGTTGGCGGTTTTTGTCTCCGATAAAGTGCCCGAAATTGTCATGGGCGATCCCGGGAGGTTCAGACAGGTCATCACGAATCTTGTCGGGAACTCAGTAAAAGTAAGTTCACTACGTCTTCTTTAAGGAAAATTAGGTTTTTTTTCCGCTATTTTTCTTAAAATTTTTGGCGCATTTCGTATTCTTCTTAACAGTTCACCGACCAAGGGCACATATTCGTCCAAGTAAGCGTAGCCGAGCAAACGAACCCGTCCCTCAAGATCGCAGAGATAACTGAACCCACCCACTCAAACGGAGTCTACGAGCCACTGCCCGAACCGCCGCGAGCCCAAACCCACGGCACACTGAGCGGCTACCAAGCCGCCGACGACCGAAGCAGTTGGGAGTGGTTCAAGAATTTGGACAACGATTTAACTACGACTCTCTTTCCCATTGTCTGACAAACGGTAATAACAAACGCTCGGGCGAAAACGTCGCCCTAACGGTGTGTGTCGAGGACACGGGCATAGGAATTCCCGAGCACGCCCAAAAGCTCGTGTTCACCCCCTTCATGCAGGCTGACAGTTCGACTTCTAGAAACTACGGGGGACGGGAATTGGTTTGAGCATATGCAAGTGTCTTGTCGAACTGATGGGCGGGAGGATGAGCTTCACGAGTAGGCCCCACGTTGGGAGCACGTTTTTCCTTCTCCGTAGAGTTCGGAAGGTGCGAGAAGGGCAAGTCGGTTAGGAAGTCGTCGGTTTCCGATGACTTGCCGACGGGTTTTAAGGGGTTTAAGGCGCTCGTTGTTGACGGGAAGCCTGTCAGGGCAGCAGTTACGAGGTATCATCTTAAGAGGCTCGGGATTCAGCCGAAGCTGTTAGTAGTATTAGGACCGCCGTCGCGGTTTTTGGGAAGTACGGGTCGTTGATCTCCAAGTAAGCTTCCCTTTTTTTTCGCGTATTTAGGGTGCGTTTGGTATGTGGAATTCGTGGAAAAGACAAGAAAATCTGTTAAGGTACAACACGCGGAGCGTAATGTACAATGATATGATGCGTACTATAGCATTTTCCTTTTCTTTTCTGCGTCTAACCAAAGAGTAACGTATCATTTTCAATGTGCTAACTTAGTTTCCGCGTCTTTTCCTCGCATGATACCAAGCGCACCCTTAATAAAAAATCAGCAGCATGCGTCTAATTCTCTGTCTGCCCACGTTTTACGCAAAAAAAATTGTGTTTTAGGAATGAAAAATTGCCAGAGATATTCCTAGTGGAGAAGGACTCGTGGCTCTCGGGGGAGGAAGACATCGTCTCGCACCTCTCCAAATTCGTCCGAAAGGGACAACACACGAACGAGCTACCGAAGATCGTCCTCCTCGCCACTAAAATCACGCCGGCCGAATCCGAGCGGGCGAGGGCCGCGGGATTCGCCGACACGGTCATCATGAAGCCTCTCCGAGCGAGCCGAATAGCCGCTTCCCTGCAGCAAGTATTCGGGCTGGCCCAAAAGCCCGTAGCGGCAGGGAAAGAAGGCCCGAACCGATCGAACAGGCTTCGAGGTCTCCTCTACGGCAAGAAAATTCTCGTCGTGGACGACAACGTAGTCAACCGAAGGGTCGCCGCCGGCGCGCTGAAGAAGTTCGGGGCTGAAGTGGAGTGCGCCGAGAGCGGCGGGAAGCCTTAAAGTGGCTAACGATACCCCACGACTTCGACGCTTGCTTTATGGATATACAGATGCCCGAGATCGACGGGTAAAAATGTTTCTTTGTATTCGTTCATCTATTTTTTTACCAAAAAAGTAACAAACTTTTGTAGGTTCGAGGCGACTCGACTCATACGAGAAAGGAGGGCGAGGCGAACGCCCGAGGGATTGCCAGGTGGCACCTTCCGATACTGGCGATGACGGCTGACGTAATCCACGCAACTTTGGACGAGTGCCTAAAGTGCGGAATGGATGGGTACGTTTCGAAGCCCTTTCAAGAGAGGGTTTGTACCAAGCCGTCGCAAAGTTCTTCGAATGAAATAGTACGTAAAATCGAAAAACTCTTAATAGAAGGTATGGTCGGCGATTTTCTTTGAGCCCTAACCCACGAAAATGTTACCTTCCGCGGGATGGCGTGAAAATCGTCAATCTTATTAGGTAACCACGACTTAACCCTATCGTATTTTTAGATTTACGGACAGTTGATTTAAGGCGAGTTTGGGTCGTGAGAATAGGTACTCATTAGGTTTAGTTAGTTATCTCTATTCATGTGGACACTCTGTTGCCTTTTTACATTGTCTAAGCCTTTATTCTCATGGTTCCAAGGTTTCGTTCTGCCTATGTTGCCTTTCGAAGTTCCGAAAATATACTAGTGCACGCAGAAACTATATTTCTGAAGCGATCTACAGCGAAAAAAAACGAAAAATCGCACGTGGAAATCAGTGTTTCAACGTTATATCGTATAAAAGAACACACCAAGATTAAAAGAGAATGAGAGGAGGAACTAACAAGGTGGTGTAAGATGGTCGCCTAGCGATGAGTGGCACCCAAAAGTGCGAGGAGAAAGGTTCTGTAATGGCCCGAGGTTTCAGAGTAAACTGCTTCGTGCAGTGATTTCCCGTATTTCTTTTGGTACTCTATTTTAACGTACTGCAAATCCATCTCCGCTCGGGTCACAATTACTCTGATGAGCGCACTGTCGTTCGTTCCCATTCCCTTCATCGCCTTGCGCAAAATCTTGCCGTTCGAAAAGAGAAAGTTAAAGCGCATGACAACTCATTACAAAATTGACGCTGTTTTTGAAGCAAGTAATTATTTATATTTGCTTGAAAACCACGGCTTACCTTTGCAAAGTACATCCCGGGATTCTCAGCGCAGCGAAGGATCGTCAAGAGGGCGAACCCAAAGTTTCCCGAGGTTTCTTTCTTCACAGCCTGACGTAAAAAAACGTGACTTTCAGACAGCAGACAAACAACCTCTGCGTATTACGTTTTCTTTTTTTCCTTAAAGATGGTTACCTTTTCCAAAGAGTTGCCATACATGTTGTGATAAGCAGAAGCTATTGCAGCTAACTGCGCTCGGCTCCTCTCAGAGAAGATGCGTACGAACTTCTCCTCGTCGGTCCCTAACCTCCTTTCGCCGGCCTTATAGAGGATTTTCGCGTCGTTCTGCGCCATTACGCCGTCCACCTCAAAACCTTCGTACCTCGGAATACCAATGTAAGCAAGAAGCAACTGCAAAAAAAAATCGAACGCATAATTTGCACTATATATAAAAAAGTCAACCACAAAGAAGAGATGGCAGGAAAAAGAAGGGCCGAAGAACAAAGAAGAAAGAGAGACACCTTTTGGTGATCGCCAGTCGTTTGGCGCTGAATATCTTGTTCGAGGTAGGCTTGGAACTTTGCGAGGTATATCTGCTTCATGTACTGTAGCTGAGAAGGCGTACGTGAGCATAACACTTCGGTGGCAGTTCTCAGTTCGATCAAATCTCCGCTCAACGCTTTTCTAACTATGATGGCATCCCTTGTCCGGGATCCGGCAACCAAAGCAGACACCTCTCTGCAATAAAAGAATCGATGGACAACATAATAATTTGAATGTTTTCTTAATGGTGTTTAGTTTCTTTCATCTTCCTTGATTACTAACTATAACTACCTTGACATCGCCACTCAGTTCTTTCGACAAACGGTTGGTGAGCTCTTCGGAGTACATAGCTCTGTACTCTTGTTCGATGAGTGATCGCTGCGTCGAGTCTCTGTGTGCGAGGATGTTTACGACTGCCGCCGTATCGCAACCGAACCTATCGAAAAATGTGATTGGGGAGATTAGAACATCATACCAAAAATGCTCCTTGGTTTCCACATACGATCATAGAGCAGCAAAAATGGGGAAAAAGAATCAAAACACTAACCCAAGCTTGCTCAATCATTAGGGTCGAATCTACGAGAAGCAGAACAACAGAAAATCGATGATCACAGCTCGACGTAAGCATGACGCACTACTAATCAACTACAAAGAACCTTCTCGGAATCAAACCCGATTCGAATATTTAAGAGCCAATAGAGGGAAGACGCGACCAAGTATGATGAACATGAATAGGTTACAACACGATTTGAGCA
>JAPQWV010002849.1:0-49430 GCA_027422505.1 Craterostigma plantagineum | reverse complement strand
TAGAATAAGTTCGATGTACTAGTATACAAAGACGCACCAACCACACTTCAAATATAAATATCAAATGAAGAGCTCAGACATATATCATGCACATTCATCTAATGGCTATTCTTGAATTATTAGCAGCTTTCCTATTTTCCTTCCTAAGAAATCAATGGAAAAAATGCAAATGCTACTAATTTCTACACATACTACACTTATACTTGGGGAAACCGATCACTGTTACGTTAATCCTCAGGGAACTGATGTCAAGCTTACGCTCGACGAAAGATCAGGTCGAAATTCGTACAAAAGATTCAATTTTTAGATTTTTCTTAATTTTTATTCGTTAAATCGATTAAAGGGTTTCGAACAAATTATCGATCTTTTTTCTTTCATAAAATCTAATTTGCAGGCGCTGGATTTCAGTCCAAGGACAACTACTTATACGGTAGATTCCGTATAAAGATGAAGACTCCAGGTGGAAAATCGCCGGGAGTCGTCTCTTCGTTCTATGTAATAAAAAAAAATACGAACATTAGTATATAACTTACTAATAAAACTAAATACGCATATACTCTTTTTTTAGATGATTGACCACCAAAATGGGTACCATAACGAAGTGGATTTCGAATTCGTGGGCACGGGCGGGATTTTGAACACCAACATTTTCGTGAACGACTATGGAGCCAGAGAACAGTCTATCAAGCTATGGTTCGATCCTTCGAAGGCCTTTCATTCCTACGAAATCCTATGGAACAGTAAACAAATAGCGTGAGTTTGATCTTCAATCGACATATATATATATATATATATATATATATATAGAGAGAGAGAGAGAGAGAGAGAGAAAACTACAAATTTGGTGCTTAAATTACACCAAATCTTACGGTTGGTGCTCAAACTTTTAAGAGCATCTCCAAATCGATACCCAAAAACTCAAAATTTATACTAAAAGTTCTCTAAGCGTACACCAAACACAAGCTCAAGCATTTTCATCTTCTCTTCTCCTGTTTTAAACGCATATGTGCATTTGGGAATGAGATATCCCAAAAGATGCGTTTGATGTTTTAAAAATATATTTATACTTTCTTATTTTAATTATCAAAGTATAAAAAAATAAAAATATATAAAAGGTTTCCTGTTATTAATAATTATTTTTTTATATGTTTTTATATTCAAAAAATATTGAGTTTATTATTACTGTTTTGAAATTATTTTTTTCAATCGAATTTAAATAATCGTGTGGTATAATTTGTAAAGTTGTAAGCTTCATGGGTAATATTAAAAAACTGGGTAGAAGAGATATTACAATAATGGTGTTTTGGGTTGTGGTTGGAGAATAACTGGATTTTGAGTTTGAGAATGAGTTTGGGCTTGAGAATGCGTATTTCGGTTGGAGATTGTCTAAATGTATCGTTTTGGCCCTAAACTTTGCAAAATCTTTCCTTTTTGGTTCTTTGACCTAAACAACTGGAAAAAAAAAAAAAAAAAAAACACTGGGGTCATTTTATAAATTCAGAAACCAAAAGACACATTTAAAAGTTGGGGCACAAAAAGGGCACATTTAAAAATTTGATTCCAAATAGTGTGACGCTTATATAGTTACACACCAAAATTTCCATTTACTCATATATATCTTTTAATTATGTCTTGTCATGTCATTACTATGACACAATTTCAGGTTCTTCGTGGATGAAATCCCAATTAGGGTTTTCAAGAAAGTTGAGGGACTTCCTTACATCAAGACTCCCATGCACGTCGAGGCAGCACTATGGAACGGTAGTTGGGCCGGCGGCCAACCTTATTGGGCCCAGGGCCCATTTATAGCACACTACGAAGGTTTCACTATAGAGGCTTGTACTGTTGAGGGAAACTGCGATTCTTCCCATGCTTGGAATAATACATCGAAACATTGGGAACTCAGCGCCGTACAGAAAGCAACTATGAATAATTATAGGAAGAAATATATGACCTACGATTATTGCAAAGACAAGCGAAGGGGGAGTTGGAGACAAGAATGTCCCCACAATGAGTAGTAATAATAATGAAGTAAAAAAGGTTACGAAAATTGATATTGATTTTAAGGTTGTTGGGTTGGTATCTATTAATGATTTCTATGAATGAAAGGTCAATTTGTGATTAAATAATAAATAAATAAAAGAGGAACGGCTCATTCATGCGTGGCGCCGAATTTCTGACCTGAAAGATACTCTTTCGTTCTTCCACGTGTACTTTCGCTATAACCTTCCCCGCCAACTTCGTTCCTCTCTCTTCCTCATTCCCTCTCTCTCTCTGAACAAACAAAGGGGACAAATTTAATGGGAATTCGCGGAATGGGTTAATTGATGTAATCCTATGCACCTAAAAATCGGAGTTTCTTTTGGTTCTATGATCGCCATCATCGCCGGCGAACGTTAATTGCTGTAGCGTTTCTCTGAATCCAACGGTTCTTCGGAAAAGGTGTTACGTCGTCATTCATGGCGCACCCACCTGGGATTTTGCTGATTAAGAAGATCAGAGGCAGGGATTGGAGCATAAACACCTACCGCTACGTCGTCCTATTGGTGACGTTCGTCGCCTACGCCGCCTACCACGCCTCGCGGAAACCTAGCAGCGTCGTCAAGAGCGTCCTCGATCCCGACCCCACCGGCGATTCCTCCGACGCAAAACCTCTTCCATCCGTGGCCGATCGGCGACGTATTCGTCGCAACAACCACCGCGAACGCCACCGCCTTCGCCGACGCCGCGTCCAAAAGGGGAAAGGGCTGGGCACCGTTCAACGGAAGGGACGGAACCTCAAAATTGGGGGAAATCGACGTGGCGTTCCTCTCCTGCTACTCAATAGGAATGTACGTGGCTGGGCATTTAGGCGACACCTTAGATCTGAGATTGTTCTTATCCACAGGGATGATAGGCAGCGGAATCTTCGTGGGACTCTTTGGCATGGGCTATTTCTGGGACATTCATGTGTTTTGGTTCTATCTCTCTATGCAGATGATTGCTGGGCTGTTTCAAGCGACTGGGTGGCCTTCAGTCGTGGCTGTGATCGGAAATTGGTTTGGGAAACGAAAGAGAGGACTGATTATGGGTATATGGAATGCTCATACCTCAGTTGGGAACATTGCTGGGACTTTGATAGCTGCTGGCGTATTACAGTATGGCTGGGGATTGTCTTTCATTCTTCCCGGCGCTTTTATATTTGTTTCGGGATTGATCGTTTACTTGTTCTTGGCTGCATACCCGAAGACGTTGGATTCTCAGAAACGAATAATACCGTCGAAGCAGTTAGGGACGAGGAATCGCAGATAATGTCAAAAGAGTGTGTCGACCGAAGTAACGGGGAGAATCGTAACGTTAATGCAAGGAAGAGTATTGGGCCGTTGGAGGCGTGTTTGATACCTGGCGTTATTCCGTTTGCGCTCTGCCTTTTCTTTGCGAAGATGGTAGCTTACACGTTTCTGTATTGGCTGCCGTTCTACCTCAGTCAGACTGGTAAACTTCGACACTAGTTTTTTGCTTTTTCTTGTTAAGATCGTTTCTAGTGTGTTCTTCATTGCTATGTTTTGCTCAAAGAATCTGTGTTTGATTGTCTATCTGATTTTGATTCCATTCTTGGCTGTTGTTATTCTTGCATGGTTCGACTTGCATAATATTTAGGGTAGCCGAGGTTAATCCAATATTTACTATCAGATCTATTCTATCCTACCAAATTTGGCATAGCTCAACTCGCCTAGATTTTCGACACGTTAAATTTGGATGATTCTTCGAAAATCTAACGACTGATTGGTGTATCATCATGGGTGGAATAGTGTTCAAGTCGATCACGTGTCAATTTTTTAGTGGAGCTGGGTTATATATGAGTGAGTAGGTTAGAGATAACCTTACTATCGAGTTCATGCAATCATAAATACTTAAACGGCTAGATTTCGCTTTAGTTGTCTGCAATATTATCCAATCGATATACCTATCTTAGCAATCTCGAGAGTTACGCCTTAGTTACCTACCTTAAGGGGTGTGTTTGGTATGCACAATTCGATGTGGAAAAAAAAGGAAAACTCTAATTGCACGATACGCGAGCGCAACGTACAATGATTCGATGCAAAAACACACACTTTTCCTTTTCATTTCCGCATCAAACTCCGCAGGGTCCTTTTGGTATGCATAAATCGACGGGAAAAAGAAATTGGAAAGTCTAATGGTACCCATCGAACCTTGTACATTGCGCTTCGTGTGGTACCATTACGCCTTTTCTTTTTCTTTTGCCACATCGAATTCTGCATACGAACGTACCGTAAATATCTCATCATTTCTGATCTGATGCATATCGTTTCGACTTTTGAAGCGATCGGGGGAGAATACATGTCGGTGAAATCCGCGGGAAACCTATCGACCCTATTCGACGTTGGGGGAATCATCGGGGAATCCTAGCAGGCCACATATCGGACAAGCTCAAGGCCCGGGCGACCACCGCCGCGAGCTTCATGTACTTTGCGATCCCCTCCATGCTTCTCTACCGTAAGTACGGCGGAACATCGAGGGCCGCCAACATCGCCCTCATGATGGTGGTGGGCCTCTTCGTTAACGGGCCCTACGCGCTCATTACCACAGCCGTCTCGGCCGACCTCGGGACCCACGGCTCGTTGAGGGGCGACTCGAGGGCTTTGGCTACAGTGACTGCGATCATCGACGGGACGGGCTCGATAGGCGCGGCTCTGGGCCCGCTTTTGACGGGCTTTCTGTCGTCGAAGGGATGGGATTCGGTCTTTTGGATGCTGATCGTCGGCGCGTTTGCGGCGGGTTTGCTTTTGGCTCATTTGGTTTTTGCGGAGATTAAGGAGAAGGTTTCGAGGAGGGTTAGGGCCGACGGGCTGAGTCATGTTGGAGGTATGTGTTGAGATTTTAAGTTGGGCTTTGTCCAACATCAACTAATTCAAGCTCTTCATGCCCCTATATATAATATGCCTTTTCCTCCTACCACCAATTGGTTCCAATTGGTTTTAGGAAGGGCACATCAATTTCTATATGTTCTCTTTTTGTTCTTTCCTAAACAATTTTTTGTCACTGAAATCCAGTAGCTGCTATATAGATCTATTTGAAACTAACTGGTAATAGGACTAGGTTTGCATCTTAAAGCGGTTTTAGAATTATACTATTCGGGGCAAACCTTGGTTTTATAATCTCAACACATATGCTGTGTTGAGATGATATGAACTATGGGATACTACACTATCAAAAAAATTTGTTGAAAAGAGCCCTTTTGGGATACTCCACTCAATCCATAGAAATAATCACCTCAATGGATCATCATTGGGGGAAAAGAGTATTTTGTTCTTTTAAAGTTGTTTTTGTTAATTTTCCGTATGATTGTTGTGACATTTTGGTAAGTAAGAATGGGCATTGTTTCTTGTTGTTGCAGGTTCTGCATCTGAGCAGCCCCTTTTGCGTAATAAATGATAAATGGCGGCGAATGTACGTACGAATTGGGATCGCCATTTTATATGTTTGAAGGAATGAAAGGGCTTGTTCTCCAATCGACGGTGGTTAATCTTAACTCTTAGAAATTTTTCTTTGGTGTGTGTCGAACCTTCTTTGCCCAAAGTTAAAGTAATTCGCCAGTTGTTGTATACTAATCTCCAATTTGCTTTTGGGTTAACATATTTTTTGGTACAGTAGTAAGATTATCAACTTTGTTTATTGAGAAAATGAAGTTTTTGTTTGTGCGGAAATAAGGCTGGATCGTTTCTTCTTCGGACAAGAGCGACATAAATGTCTTTCTTTTCTTTTTCCCATTTAAAAGGTGAAGAAAGTGGATAGTGGAACTTGAGTTCGATACTGTTAGGATATGCGGAAATCTTCGATAATTATTTTTCGAGAAATGACGATAAAAAATAAAATAGAAGAAAATAAATTTGGACAGTGACACGAGATTTACGTGGCGCTCAGAATGACTTACGTCAACGGGCTGGAGGGTAGAACTTTTTTATTATGTGGAGTGATTACAAACACGTACATTGACGTGATACAAAAGCAGCTACACAACTAGGAGTAAGCTACAAAGAAATACATGAGAAGAGGTGACCAGGAATAAATCCTCGCTAAAGATGTTGTGGTTGTTTTCTGTAACCTGTGGCAATTTTCCTCTTCATCGAATGAAGCTTATTTATAGGCTAAGCTCGCTCGGTCGATTGTGTGTAAACGCACATACTCAAGTCAGAAATGTGTTGCATACATTTGATAAATCAATAAAGCTGCCGCACACAAGAGACTTCACTTTCCTGTTTTTTATTTATGTCAGGCGCCCACTTTGAAACTTATTAGCACATGTGAAGTTTCAAGAGCATATGTTGAATGGTCAAAGGTATCAAGCTCACTTAACAAATCTCCACCTTGATCTTGATTCCAAAAATCACTCCACCTTAATTTAGAATACCTTTTATCTCCCTCCGACCTTAGCCCCGAGGGGCTACTTCACCTTTTCTGAAACTTCAATCAAGTCCAAGCAATGCTTGAACTTCAAAACTGGAAGAGCCTTCCTAAACATATCAGCAGGATTATCCTTTGTTTTGATCTTCTTGATAAACACCTTCTAATCTGCAATGATATCACGAATAATATGATACTTAATATCAATATGCTTAGTCTTTTCGTGATACATCTTATCCTTAGTCAAATTAGTCGCACTTTGACTATCACAGAAAAGCGTATAACTCCGTGATTCTGAGTTAATTCGCTGAATAACCCCGTCAACCATCATGCTTCCTTGATTACATCAGTAATCGTCATGTATTCTGCTTCAGTAGTAGATAACCCCACTACATACTGTAGAATAGCTTTCCAGCTAACTGCACAACCCCAATACAAAAACCTAACCAGTAAGAGATCGTCATTTATCGAGATCACCTGCGTAGTATCACTGTTTCTGCCAAACTCCAAACAAGTGCTTAGAGTACCCTTCAAGTATCTGAGAGTCCACTTTACTGCTTGCCAGTGTTCTTTCCCTGAGGTAGGCATATATCTGCTAACAACACTAACAGCCTGTGAAATATCAGAACGTGTACATACCATTGCATACATAATACTGCCGACTGCACTAGAGTAAGGAACCGTGCCATGTATGCTTCTTCCTCATCTGATGATGGTGACTGAGCAGTGCATACCCTAAAATAACTAGCAAGAGGAGTGCTGACTAATTTGGCATCTTTCACGCCAAATCTCTCAAAACCTTTCTGAGGTAACTTTCCTGGGTCAGGTGTAACTTATCAGCTCCTCTATCACGTCTAATCTCCATACCAATAATCTTCTTAGCTGCTCCAAATTTTTCAGCTCAAATTCACCGTTCAATAAGGCCTTCAACTGGTGAATTTCTGCAAGATTCTTACTCACAATGAGCATGTCATCAACATATAACAACAGATAAATGAACGAACTGTCATTTAACTTTCGTAAGTAAACACAACTATCATACTTGCTCCTGGAGAAACCATGACCCAACATGAAAGAATCACACCGTTTATACCACTGTCTTGGAGACTGCTTTAATCCGTATATGGATTTCTTTAGTAAACAAACTTGGTCTTCATTGCCTTCAACTATGAAGCCTTCAGGTTGCTTCATATAAATCTGTTCATCTAAATCGCCATGCAAGAACGCGGTCTTGACGTCAAGCTGTTCTAACTCCAAATCATGTATGGCAATGAATGCAAGTAATACACACATAGAGCTATGTCTAACGAAAGGTGAAAATACATCATTAAAATCAACACCTTGTACATGACAATAGCCTTTCGCGACTAATCGTGCCTTATACCTTGCATCGTCTGAACCAGATAAACCTTCTTTCTTCTTGAAGACCCACTTACATCCCGACTATTTTCTTTTTCTTCGGCGGCGGCACAAGAATCCACGTTGCAACGACTCCATTTCTTCATTCGCCGCGCTGTGGTAGTCGAATCTCCCGTCTCTCCCTATCTCTGGCTATAGAATATTCCTGCTCGGTGCTTTCATCTTCAACAGGATCTGAATCAGGTTCCGGCTCATCCTCTTGATCTGTTAAACTCGTAGCGGGATCATCTAAAAAATCTTTATTGATCTCGAGCTCCACCTCACTCTGTACACTATCCTTTCTTTCTTGATTAGAAGAATTAATAGACTCTTTTGAAAGATGTAACATTGAAGACTCGTCAAATGTAACATCTCTGCTATTTATAAATTGGGTGACTTGGGATCAGGATTATATAATCTATACCCTTTCACCCCTGAAGCGTAACCGAGAAAAATACACTTTTTAGCTCTAGGGTCTAACTTTCCCTCGTTTGCGTGCATATAAGTTGGGCACCCAAATATTCTTTAGTTGGAGTAATCAGCAGGAGTACCTGACCATACTTCCTCAGGAGTCTTGAAATCTATCGGTGAACACGGTGAACGGTTGACAATATAACATGCTGCGGTGATAGCTTCGGCCCAAAAATCATTTGTCAACCCAGCGTTGGGGATCATACATCGAGCTCTCTCTAAAAGCGTTCGGTTCATGCGCTCAAACAACACCATTTTTTTAGGCATCATTCGAACAGTGTGATGTCGAGCTATACCTTCATTCTTGCAGAATACGTTGAACTCGCTTCCACAAAATTCTAAGTCATTATCTGTCCGCAACCGATTCATCTATTTTCTTGTCTGCTTTTCAATCAAAGCTTTTCTTTGTTCAAATGTTAGGAAAATATCACTTTTCTGTTTAAGAAAATAGACCCAAACTTTCCTTGAAAAATCATCAATGAAAGTTAACATGTATCGTGCACCACCTTTGGACGGAACACGAGAAGGACCCCATACATCAGAATGAGTATAGTCCAAAGTACATTTCATTCTGTGGACAGCTGGCGAATTGAAGCTGCTCGTTTGTGCTTCCCAAAAATTACAATGTTCGCAAAATTCCATCTTACCAGTACTTTGACGGCAAAGTAGGCCACGCTTGCTTAAAATCATCAATCTCTTTTCTCCCATGTGTCTGAGTCGCATATGCCATGATTTCGTGGTATCCACCTCCGGGGATGTCGAAACTGCAGCGGAACCTGTAACAGTATTTCTCTGCAAAATATATAAATTTCCAGACCTGCAACCTTTCAACACGACAAGTGCACCTCTGGCAATCTTCAAAACTCCACCTTCACCTGAGAACCTGCACCCTTGATATTCAAGTGTGCCTAAAGAGATAAGATTTCTCTTCATATCTAGAACGTGTCTGACTTCCGTGAGCGTTCGGATGATTCCGTCGAACATCTTGATCTTAACTGTGCCTTTACCAATAACTTTACACGGATCATCATTCCCATTAACACATATCCACCATCAAAGTTTTCATACGTGAAAAAATAATCTCGACTCCGACTTATGTGGTAAGAACAACCCGAATCTAAGATCCACTCATTATCAGACCTAACAATATTTGCAGTTGCTACAAAAATAGTTCCATCGCTCTCATCTGCAGCTACACTAGCTTCGGCGGGTTTATTATTTTGCTGATTATTTTTCTCCTTATATTTTAATTTAAAATAATCAGCTTTGATGTGACCCTTTTTCTTCTTCATGTAGATATCTTTTATCGCATCCCACAAACACCCATGGCCGTCGTCTCCGTGGAAACTTCTTGTAAAATCTCGTAAGAGAGATTTAAGATAATAGCCGATCTGGCTTTTTTGTCAAATTCATTAAATTGATTGTCCTTCATTTCGGTTGGCTTCTTCTTTACGTCTTGAATGAGTATGGCTTCCATCTTGAGACTATTGCAAAGTTGACATTTATGTCGAACTTTTCAATTGACATTTTTGTTTATCGTCATGGTGGCTAAAAATAAATCGGGTTGGCTCTGATACCAATTTGTTAGGATATGCGGAAATCCCCGATAATTATTTGCTCGAGAAATGACGATAAAAATAAAAGAGACAAAAAATAAATTTGGACAGTGACACGAGATTACGTGGTTCCGTCATAATGACCTACGTCCACGGGCTGGAGGGTAGAACTTCTTTATTATGTGGAGTGATTACAAACACGTACACTGACGTGATACAAAAGCAGCTACACAACTAGGAGTAAGCTACAAAGAAATATAGGAGAAGAGGTGACCGAGGTATAAACCCTCGCTGAAGATGTTGTGATTTTCTGTGGCCTGTGGCAATTTTCCTCTTCGTCGATTAAAGCCTATTTATAGGCTAAGCTCGCTCGATCGATTGTGTGTAAACACACATACTCAAGTCAGAAATGTGTAGCAGACATTCGATAAATCAATAAAGCTGCCGCACACAAGAGACTAGACTTTCCTTTTTTTATTTATGCCAGGCGCCCACTTTGAAACTGATTAGCACATGTGAAGTTTCCAAGAGCATATGTTGAATGGTTAAAGGTAGGGATGGCAACGGGTCGGGTATGGGTCGGGTTTGGCCGGACCCGGGACCCGACCCGATTATTTTTTAGCAAACACGGGACCCGCCCCGCCCCGTCTCGGGTCTGGACCCGCCCCGCCCGGGCTAGACCCGAGCGAACCTGGTCTGACCCGCCAGACCCGAATATATTATTTTTCTTTTTTTTTTATTTTTTCTCTTTTTTTTATTTTTTTAAAAGATAAAATGTATAAATATGTTGATTGAGATTCGAACCCACAACCTTTCCTTTGTAATACCAAACCTCTACCACTAGACAAACAACTCTTTTATTTATAATGTTAACAATAATACTATATAACTTTAATTATAAAATGAATTATAATATAGATATATTATCGGGACGGGTCTCGGGGCGGGTTTGGCCGGACCCGGGACCCGCCCCAGACCCGGCCGGGTAGAAAAATTTTAAACCATTACCCGCCCCATACCCGATTATTTAAAAAATACCCGGCCCATTAGGGGCGGGTCCGGGGCGGGTTCGGGTCCGGACCCGCCCCATTGCCATCCCTAGTTAAAGGTATCAAGCTCACCTAACAGATACATTGGGTTCAAGCGAATTACTAGTGTGATTAAGAGGATTTTACTGATATACAATCAAACACTATGTTGTTGTTTAGCATGCGTTTGGATTTGTGTATTAAACGAAATCGCATGATTTAAGTTACGACTTTCAACATTTAGAATTCAAATTCAATCCATTGTTTGGTAAATATTAGGATTTCGAAATCCGAATTTTGGTTAGGGCTCACAAGCTCAGTGAGTCGGATCGAGTGCGACACGAACTTGTTAAAATCGAAGTCGAGCTCGCGGGCCGATTCGTAAGTTTTTTATTTTATTATTAAAATTGTTACAGTGTATGAAACTTATTATGAGCTCGACTTTATTCGAAATGGACCAGGTGCCATAAATTTTTCAAAATTCAACATGTTTGAATTATTCTCAAATTTAGACGAAAGAATTCAAATCGCTCCATTCATCAAGCGAATGATTTGAAGGATATTCGGATATCAAATCGAAATCTTTTCCAATGGGCCATTTAATGTATTCATTTTTATATGGGCCCAATTAGTAAAGGTTTTAGGGTTGAAGATACATTTCTAAGGCTCTTTAAAAAAACAGTCTCGGACTCGGTCAACATTAAAAAAGTAGCCTTCTTAATTTAACCTTTTAAAAATAATTTTCAATTTAAGGGTGTTTTCGTCATTTTACTGTGTGTTTTATTAGCAGGGGATCCGTGCTGTATAGCACGGGACCCAAATGGTGTGTAGCAGACACAGGGGACCCCGGTATGGGACCTGTTCTATACAGCAGTAGACCCGTACTGGCAACGTGCGATCCTACTGTATAGCACTGGTACAATGTGTGTGCTGCACAACGTCGGGGACCCGTGCTATATACCATTGGACCCCAACGGTGTGCAAAAATGCAGGGAACCCCGGTAAGGGATCCGTGCTATACAGCAGGGACCCCGACGCTACGAATAGGCTTGTCAACGGGGCGGGTTCGGGGCGGGGATCTAATCCCCGTCCCCGTGAGGCAAACGGGGACAAAATCATCCCCGTCCTCGTCCCGTCACTATTTTACAAAAAAATTCAATATTACATTATTCCAATATTATTTAAAATATATCTTAATATGATTTATATTATTTAAACTATATTTTAATATTATTTATATTATTTAAACTATATTTTAATATATATTATTTTAACATTTCCAAAGTATATTTTAATATTTTTTATCTTATAATAATATTAATTGACAACCCTAGCTGCGAAGACGGGTCCACTTCCGTATAGCACTGTTGCGTGTGGCTATCATTATATATAGAAAAAAATATAAGTTTGGAATTTGAAGTGAAGACCTATTACTTGAAGGGTCCTACTATTCATACCTCAACCTCATACACCCCCGTACCACTCTTTACACACCCTTAATACTTGATTTTTAATAATAAATTTAAATAATCACATGATTCAACAAAAAATATTTAACTTATTTTCCATTAATTCAATAATATTAATTACATCGACTATTCAAAAATGATTAATTAAGTCATTTTAACCAATGACACGTTTAGAACTAGCAAAGATTCTCGAGGTCCGCAGGCCAGCCTGCCCCACCCTAGTCTGTCAACTGGGCACCCGGGCCCGCCATAGTGACGGGATAGACTGCCATTTGTCAGGCCCACCAGAGGGCGGGCCTATGCAGCTAAGCCCGCGCGAGCGGCTGGCAGGCCCGCCAAATATCAAACAAAATTTTTTTAAAATAATATATAGATGAATTATATAGTTTTATATCAATTTTTAATTTAATCAAATTTAATAACATAAATAAATTTTTATTAAAGAATTAATTTGATTTAGGAGTAATTCAACTTCATTAGTTTATTTTATTGTTTTTTAAGTTTTTAGATAATGTTTTTCATTTTTGCTTTTTAGGACGGGCCGGGCCCACCAGGCCCGCTTCCCGCCACTAGGGCGGGGCGGACTGCCATTCTCAGGCCTGCAGGGGCGGGCCTATGCCGGTAAGCCGCGTGGGGGCCGCGGGCAGGCCCGCCAAATATCATAAAATAACTTTTAAAAAATTAATATTAAATGAATTATATGGGTGTTTATATTTTTTAGAATCCAATTTTCATTTAATCAAATTTAATAACCAAATAAAGTTTTATTAAAGAATTTAAATTTGATTAGGAGTAATTCAACCTTATTAGTTTATTTTAATGTTTTTTACTTTTTTTATATATATTTTTTTCGTTTTTATATTTTAGGACGGGCCGGGCCCACCAGGTCTGTTACCCGCCAGTAGGGTGGGCCTTCATTTACCATGCCCGCCAGTTGGAAAATATTGCACTTTTTAATCGGCAAATATTTATTTAATATTACTTTACATATTACTTACACTATTAACATTAAACTCCTTTTTTTCCTTTTTATATAGGGTATGTAATTGGCAAATAATTAATGTTTTACTCTTTAGGGGATGCAAATAGAAAAAAGGTGGGTGATAATAGAATTACCCTTATTTGAATGTGTGACTACACACCACCCACCGACCCTAGCATGCTCTCCATTTAACATATTGATATTAAATGTGAAGCTCAGGCCCAATTAATAAGGGTATAACGGACATGCTATTTTTTAGGGTCAATTCGAAATCAGGCCCCATTAAGGGTTTGATTTCGAATTCGGGCCCTCTTTGAGAATTTTTTAGGTTAAAAGACCCATTTTGTGTGGTGTAAAAAATGTATGAAAGATATATGAACTGGCATAGAATGCTCATTTTGTTACAAATTTCAACATACTGGTATGTCAGAGCAATGAAGTGGTACTGCAGAAAATAAACTGGTATCTGATAATCATAAACTGGTACCGAATTATGGTTTTGTGTTAAATTGAACATATTGGTATGAAAGAGCAATAAAGTGGTACTTGCAGAAAGTGGGTCCTTAAAACTAAATTTTTTGCCAAGAGGGTCTGAATTCTAAATGTTAGTTATGTGGTGGCCTGAAATGAAAATACTCCATTTTAAGAATACATTTTCTTATCGAATCAAAACAACAAAAGCTATTTACAAATTAATCCCTAGTAATCCTGGGTCTTTTTAAAAAATGGTCTTTGACGCGGTCAAGTTTAAAAAAATAGCACTCTTGACTTTTTTTTGGTCAATAGCACTCTTTTTAATTAACACTTAGTCATCTTTTCGTAATCCCTTATTATTAATAAAAAAAGAAAAACAAAAACAAAATACAACGCCTGAAATGAATTAAAAGCTGCACGTCCATTTTGCAGCAGAAAGCATTCATTCCACCTCACCGAATTATTCTTCTTCTTCGTCCTCGTCCTTAAGATAAATTCCCCGACCTCATATCGCGCTTCTTCACAGGCGAAGGAAACTGGAAAGTCCTCGGCGAACGAAAGATTCGAACCTCACGCTTCAGTGTAAGTATTTTTCCGGGTCGTATTTTGAATATAACCATCTAAATCTGTAACTCTCAATCCTAAACCCTTCCAATGGGTTCTCAAAGCTTCGGAAATTCCGGTTTGGAAGGCCGAACATGTTCATTGTTTTTACTTCCAGTTGATCCGGGGACCCTGCTTGAAAGCAGAGCAGGCCACCCGCGCGTTCCGCGCGTTACAACGTGGGACCCCAAATTGAAGCAGGAGTCCCGCACATTAGTGCGGCGAGTAAATCACGGGACCCGCACATAAATTCACGGGACCCGCCCATAAATTCACGGGCCCCGCGCATCAGTGTATTGTCCCCGCACATTAGTGCAGGCCCATTAGATCATGGGACCCGCGCATAAATGCAGGGTACCTGCACGTAAACACAGGGGACCCGCCCATGCTTCATGCAGTAGAGCTTGGGTCCCGTGCACAAGAGCTTGGGTCCCGCGCACTAGAGCTTGGGTCCCGTGTACTAGAGCTTGGTCCCGCGCTATATGTTATGGTTTTGGGAAGCTCTTACGGCGTTTTGCAAGCTATATAAGGCTTGGATTTATCAAACACACAGCATCTAACATTTTTAAAAAATAATCCCAGAAACAAAACAGGAAGATGCTGACGGACGCCCAAATCGTCGCCCGCCTCCACGAAATCGTCCGTCACTCGGACCCCTGGACTACCACGGCCGCCGCCGTCCACCGCCGTCTGGAGGCCGACCTCGGTGTCGACCTCTCCCAAAGGAGGGCGTGGATCGTGGTCGGGATCGACAGATTCCTAAACGACGACGACGATGCTCTCGAGGTCGACGACGACGATGTTATGAGCGAAGTTATCGAAGGACAAGCACCCGAGGCTGTCCGAAACGACGACGACGAGGCTGAGAGCGAAGTGATCCAAGGCCCAGGTTGGATCGAGGTTGTCCGAAACAACGCCGTGCAGAAGGATGTCGACCAAGCTCCGGTTGGTGGAGAAGGGCGAGAAGGGTAGAATAAATTATTTAATAATTTTATCAAGATATGCTATTATTATTGATGTACGTGACCTTGACAATATAATTAGTACTGTATTTTAAATTAACTATGTTTTATAATGTAATATTTAGTTCCGTTAAAAAATATAGATAGTGCTATGGTATTTAATTTAATTTAATTAGGTTAGTTATGTAATCAACATAAAGGGGTATTACATTAAAGGGTTTTCAGGTTTAACTGCAAGTAACTGACCCGTGATGGAACAGTAAAAGTTAAAAAGTATTTCAGAACCACCACTTTAACTTTCAATTCAATTCAATCGTTTTCTCCTGCACACAAAACGCCCTACAAATCGTTTCTCTGCAAGTCCAACTATTCTCTGCAAGTAAAACCCAGTCCTAGAGCGTAAATCGACAATGGCAATCAACGCGAACACCGAGAAGGTATTTTCTCTACTCTGCGTCTTCTTCAATTTAACGCAGCAAACCCTAATTCGGTGCGGACCCGTGCTGATAAGCATAGGACCGTGCTTAGAATTGAACTGAACAGGCCCGTTTTCACGGGACCCGCCCATAAAATGATGGCCCCAGCACGGGTCCACTGCGTATAAGCGTGGTACCCTGGTTATAACGAGCGGATTCCCTGGTCGCAGCGCGTGGGTCTCATGACCTTGCACCTGTGAAGAACAACACGGGACCCGCGCGCTACGATCAGGGGACCCGCACGTATAATCAAGGGACCCGCGCTTATAGCCAGGGGACCCTTGCCTAGTCCATCATCTTATGGGCGGGTCCCGTGAATATACGCAAAGGTCCCGTGAAAGTAGACACAGATCCCGTGAAGATACGCACAGGTCCTGCTGCTCATGCGCAGGAGTCTCGGTCGCATCTGTGCTTGACTGTCAGCATATGCGATGCGGTCCCCTGGCCATATGTGCATAAGGGTTTTCGATTTTCAATATTCATATACCAAGTAATTGGCTAAACTGTATTTTACGTATAAATTAGGTTGTGATGAAGACGCAGTTGGGCACAGAAGTTCCTGATTGTCGTCCTACAGTGACCTCGCTATACGGCGAGGCCAACCAGCTGATAAGACAGTGCCCTAACGATGAGGAGTTGGCCCTTTATTATGCCCACAGTCCGTTCGGCCGCCTTGTCATGGCCGAGCCGGACTTTAACCTCTCGATTCAGTTGCTGTGGTACCTTATCCAAAGGCAGACGGCGCTGCACACCCGCGAAGAGCTGTGGATGGTTGTTGGCAAAAAACCACTTCGATTTTCAAAATCGGAGTATTGCCTAATCACTGGCCTCAAGTTCGCAGCCGCGATACCGGCGGTGGACCGCGTCGAAGCATTCACGAGGAGGCATTTTGGCGCTAGTTCAACAATTCGCCTGTCGAACGTCAAGCAGGCGTTGGAGGCGATGTCTGGCGACGAGGAACGTGTGGACGAAGAGAAGCTCAAGTTGGCGGATGTCTACTTCGCCACCGCGGTGTTGCTGCCTCGAAGGTCCAAGAAGGACACCGTCGTGTGTTCCTGGGTCCTTCACCTCGCTGAAGACCGGTTTGCTTTCTCAGAGTATCCTTGGGGCAGCGAGGCTTTCAAGGAGGTCATGCGCGCTGTGAGGAAAAATCTACGGGAGAACCCACGGGAGTGGCTGATAAGTGGGTTCGTTCAGCCACTTCAGGTGATTTATTATTAAGCTTCTTTGCATACCTTGTTTTTACATATAAATAATTGCTAATATTTATTGTGTTACTTGTATTCAGATACTGCTTATGAGTGCATCTCGGGCATTGGAGACACCTATGCGCTAATCGGCAGGTCCCCTCCCTTTAACGTTTGGGTCCGATGGGAGTAACGCGCCTCTCCCTGCGCGCAAGGAACATGGGACCAGCGCGATTTTTTCACGGGACCCAAACGTTGAAGACAGGGGACCCGGCGAGAACCACATTCATGCGCAGGGGTCTCATGCGCGTCCGTGCGGGATTCTCTGCATATGCGATGCGGTCCCCTGCGCATTTGTGCATAAGGGTTTTCTACTTTCATATTCACGCAAAAGCTCGCGTAACACAACCTTACATAACATAACACAAATGGTGACGTATAAGCCACTTTGAATACGAAAACTACATATTACAACGTTATCTCCTACCAAATTTACCCGTCGAAGGAAACCTATTTTTCTGGGGTCGTCCACGTTGTGAACCAACACGAGGGCGGTAACATGTCCATACTACTTTCAATGCGGTCCGTTACCGGGCGTATAGTACCTTCGTATGCCAGTTTCCAGAACTCTAAGGTACAATAATCGTGCACTAATGAATATACCGGCACTTGGGCAGAACCACAAGCTGCAACCGCATGTGGACATGGGATACGATCGATGTCAAACATCATGCACGTGCATGTGCGCAGCCCCAAATCGACCACCTCGTTCACATGCTGCCCGTATACGTTATATGTTAGATGCCCGACTTCCAACACATGAAATTTTTGCGACTCAGTGAAATTCTCTCGTATGATCGACTCTACCTTCGGCGTAAACCTAGTCATGTTCGAGGCGATTGAAGCTTCCGCAGAGCGCCGATGCTTACTGAACCATGATGATGTTAGTCGCTGAATCGAGCCCAACAGTCCAATAATTGGAAGCTCTCTGTCCTTACGTAGAGCTGCATTTATAGACTCCGATCCGTTGGTCGTCATTATGTTGTATCTTGATCTAGGGCAATATGCTCGCGTCCACGTTTCCTTTGGGACTTCGTTAAGATACCTCTGCACGTCCGCATATTTTCCGTCAAGCTGCCTAAAATGACGGTCGGACTCGCTCTTCGTGTAGGCAGTAGCGGCACGCCAAAAGATTGGACAAGCACATTTTCTCTTCATTCTCGTCTTCACATTTTGGAAAAATGGCCGGAACTACATTCTTGATTCCAGGGTTCCGATCGGAAATTATTACGAGATCGTCGCCATCCGCAACAAAACGTCTTAATCTCGAGAGAAACCACGTCCATGGGTCGGTTTCCTCCGACCCGTCGGCAATACCCATGCTAAAGGATATTGATGAAAATCTCCGTCTTGCGCAGTGGCAATCATCATGAGTCCCTTATACTTCCCCTTCAAAAAGAGGCGTCGATAGAAACGACTTTCCTCATGAACGTAAAGCCGCTGACGCATGCTCCGTATGCCAAGAACATGTACTTGAACCGATTGTCTTCGTCCATCTCCCAATCAGTGATACTGCCCTCGTTGGCTTGCCTCACCGCATCTAAGTAAGACGGCAGTAAACCGTAGCAAGCGTCCCTGTTACCAACTAGTTCGTCGGTCGCAATTTGTTTTCCTCTCCAAGCCTTGTAGTATGAAACTTCTACTCCCCTGCTCTGCATCATCGACTGTATGGAACTGGGAGCGGGGATGTCTTTAGGAGCCCTGAAATTTTCCAACAACGTGCTCGATACGAGCGACGAACTTCCCTGGCGATGTCTACGGCGTCGATGAGACATGCCGCACGTGTGCGTGTTGACGTACTTTCGGATTGAGAAAAAGGGGGAGTCCTTATCCTGTGCACCTCGTATGCGCCATTCGCAGTTCTCCTTCGCACATTTCACTACGTACAGGGTTTTGTTTGACCTATCCACTTGGAGTTCGAAGCATGCAGCGACAGCGATTTTAGTGATTTCGTCCTTCAATTCTTTCTTGCTACGGAATTCTTGTCCAACATATAGGGTCGAACCATCCGTAAACGAATAGGTACCATCGTCGGCCACATCAGTTGCGTCGTCGTGCTCATCGACGTCAAAATCGTCATCATGTGCGTCATCATCACCATCATCATCATCATGCATTAAGGCACCTTCCTCGTTCTCATTTTCGTCGTCCCGTCCGACTTGCTCGTTCTCATTATCATATCCTTACCCGCACATTCCGGAGTAATCGCCTACATAGCCACTGCTTTCATTACTTTGGTAAGGAGGGTTGTAAGATGTGCTGGGAAAACCCTCAAATGGTTGAATTTCGGCGTTTGTATCGCAATGCGCTATAAGGCCGACGTCGAAACCAGAGAAATCATTATCATGAGGTTGATGTGGTGGTGACGCAATGACGGCTAATTCAAGTTCCACGTGAAGAGGTGGTCTTGATCGTGGGCAACCACCTCCAACGTACGCACGTACGCCGTATCGTTCTCGATGTAGATGGGGCGCACATAATTGTAGTCTATGCAAGGCATGTAGCTTATCCGTAGTTTGGTATTGTCGTTGCGTAACGACAATGCATTCAATATCTCGTTAGTAAGATCCACTAACGTGCATGACTCCTCGTCGACCAAGATTGATTGCCAACGGCAAGTTGGATCGGGAACCCAGTTCGACGTATTGTCCTCGCGAATTACCCACTTACCATAGACTTGAAAACAATGCTGGTGATCGTCATTATTATCACCAAAAGTGATCGTACGATGGTGGAATGTATGCTTTCTGTACCAAAAATGGTCGTGCATTATTTTAAAGGTTTATCAGGTCATATGGTGGGTAACGTGCTAAAGGGACCATAACTTGAAATCATGGGAAATGCACGTAAAATCAGGGGACCAAAACATTCTCAGGGGACCCGTGCTTATTGCGTTGGCGCTGATGGGACGTGTCCCGTATAGGTATGTATATGAACGGGTCGCTGTCCAATTTGGGGTTTCTCTTTAGTCGTACCAATAATTGAACAATTACTGAGTATTTGGTCAAAATATTTTCCTCAGTAACAAGTCAATCACCCATCACGTTTCGTTTCATACAGAGAATCAATTATTCAACAATGGAAAAAGTTTTATCAAGTCATATGGTGGGATACGTGCTAAAGGGACCATAACTTGAAATCATGTGACCTGCACGTAAAATCAGGGACCCGCACGTAAAATCAGGGGACCCGCGCATATTGCTGAGTATTTGGTCAAAATAATTTCCTCAGTAACAAGTCAATCACCCATCACGTACTTTCGTTTCATACAGAGAATCAATTCATTCAATAATATCAAAAAATTTTAGTTCCATAAACCTACAAATTACACCAAGTCCATTAAACCTACAAAGCCACTTACAATTAACACTTCCAAACTCAGCCAAACAAATCAATTCATACAGCTATGCGGGTCACGCAATATCCGTGCAGCCATAGTGGCTCGATACGCTGAAATATCAATCTGCCGTTGATATTCATCAAACTTGGGCGTGTCAACCATAACCGTCTCCACCGTCAACGCCGCATGAACCCCGCAATCCAGCTGCCAGCCTTCTGCTGGCGATTCATTTTATTATTCAACTTCGGATTCGTCACGATGTCGAACTTGAAACGCCAAAACGGAAAGAAACTCCGCCTGCAAAATATAGCAAACACCGAACATGTCACTAAATAAATAAAAATGATAGACAAACGGATTTCAGCTACTTACGAACACTCTCCCGGCGAATTGCACACCATGTGCGCCCAATGAATCGTGAAGGACGAAGGTTTGCGTTGACGCGTCAAAAATAAGCACTGCCCAGTGGGCCCGTGCGCAAACAGGAGAGATGATGTACTTGCATCGTAGCAATTCATCCTCCATGAGACGCTCCAACCAGCTTCGACTGCTTCTCGACAATCCATTTACGAAGCTCTCCATATCATCCACCCGTACTTTCGCCTTCCTATTCAACTTCTACGCCTTCCTAAAGTGCTCGTCTTGCACGTAACTTGGAAAGGCGAAGACGCGAGGATAATTGTCATTGTCCGCATAGATTCGCCTCAACAATCTAGATATGCGTCAAGACAATTGGACTTGAGCATATCATGGAAGAGCAACATGTAGAAGCCTTGGGCATCCACGTCGCACATGTCACCTTCCCAAACCTTATCACTGCAAAAAAAGAAAAATTATTACGTGTTTATGTACTTATACTGAGGTTGTTCTCGAAAGAAAACATTACCTAAATCTTGCCGCTTGAAGGTACATGTCAATGAGCACGCGATCGTGTTCATGAATCAGCTCACGCCCGGAGAAGTCCACTCGCCCGAGGTACTTCTTGCTCCACTTCTCATTTCTATCTGAGCCAGAATCCTCATCACTTAGATCAACAAATTCTACAGGCGCTTTGCCTCTTCTTCGAACTCCTCGGGCACTCGACGAAGCACCAACGTCTCCCGCCTCAACCACCTCCACAGGTGTGGGAAAATCTTCAACAGGTACGATCGCTAAATGATCGTCGTCGCCATGATCGCGGTGGACAGGGAACACCTAACCTCCACTCCCCGCGTGAGTAGGCCCGTCACACGGTCGAATATGTCGTGTGCCGCCCCAACGTCGAAAACGCTGTCCCTAAAGTATGCCGCCTCCAACTCTTCCGCTGACGGCACTAACAACCCTCGTACAAAACCGCCGTTGACGGCATCTGCGACCGTCCTAAGAGTCGGGCATGCTTTGCGACCCCAATTCTTCGTCGCCCACCTGAGCATGCGTGGCATGAAATATTCTTCCTTGCGAACCGCAAACTGGTATGCAACCCCCGCATGCACTCGTATGCTAGTATCTGAATACAATAACGCAAAAAATCTTACAAACGTCCCTCAAAACATGGTATGCAAGAAGCTTAGTTATTATTCACCTGAAGCGGTTGTACGAACCTGATCAGCCAGTCCCGTGGCCTCTCCCGTAGATTACCTTAACACTTCGTATCACCTCACGGAAAGCCACGGTGCCCCAAGGGTACTGGGAGAATGCAAATCGATCTTCGACGAGACTAAGGACCGTCGTACTGACGCGGTGTCCTTCTTCGACGGTCGAGGCATCAACACGGCGGTGGCGAAGTACACGTCCGCCAACTTCAGCTTCTCGAAGTCCACATCGTCCTCGTCGCCAGACAACCGCTCCAACACACGCTTGACGTGCGACATGCGGACTTTTGAGCTGTTGCCAAAATGTCTTGCGGTGAATTGTGGCCGCCGTTTACCGGCGGTAGCTCGGGTGCGAACTTCAGCCCGGTGATTAGGCAATAATCCGACTTTGAAAATCGGAGTGGTTTTCCGCCAAAAATCATCCACAGCTCTTCCCGGTTGTGTAGCATCGTCTGGTTCGGGATGAGGTACCACAGCAACTGGCCCGAGAGGTTAAAATCAGGCTCAGCCATAACAAGGCGGCCGAACGGACTCTCGTTCCTAAAAATCTCCCACTCGTGGTGGTTCAGACATTGTCTTATCGCTCGCTGGCATCCGCGTATAACGAGCTCAACTCAAACGGGGAACTTCGTCCACTGTGTCGAACTGCTTCTGCATCACAACCTAATTTATGCGTAAACACATTTTAGCTAAATTACGTGGTATGAAATAATTAAAACAGAAAACCCTTATACATAGATGCGCAGGGGACCGCATCGCGTATGCTAAGATTCAAGCACGGACGCGCATGAGACCCCTGCGCATCGGCGCGGTCCCAGCAAGGGTCCCCTGCGTATAAGCGCGGGTCCCCTGGTCATAGCGCGCGGGTCCCCTGCTTATAACGCGCGGGTCCCCCGAACTTGCGCACGTGCAGTGGCACAGGACCCGCCCGTTAAGGTAAGAGGACCCGAGCGTTTAAGCAGGGGAACCGTGCGTATAAGCGCGGGTCCCCTGCGTATAAGCGCGGGTCTCCTGGGCATAGCGCGCGGGTCCCCTGCTTATAACGCGCGGTCCCCCGTTTGCGCACGCGCAGTGGCACAGGACCCGCCCGTTAAGGTAAGAGGACTCGAGCGTTTAAGCAGGGGAACCGTGCGTATAAGCGCGGGTCCCCTGCGTATAAGCGCGGGTCCCCTGGGAATAGCGCGCGGGTCCCCTTCTTATAACGCGCGGGTCCCCCGAACTTGCGCGCGCGTGACCCATGTCCTATGCGTGCAAGCACGGGTCCTATGCTTGCAAGCACAGGTCCTATGCTTGCAAGCGCGAGTCCTATGCTACCAAGCTATGTCCTATGCTTGCAAGCACGGGTCCGCACCAAATTAGGGTTCGATGGGTCGTTCCCAGATCCCCTCTCGCGTTAAATTGAAGAAGACGAAGAGTAGAACACATACCTCCACGTTCACGTTGAATTGCATTGTCGAATGAGTCGATTTGCAGAGAAGACGACGATTTGCAGTGCATGGGCGGGAGAGCACACGCTTGTTCTTTTACTGGAAGTGAAAGTGGAGACGATTTGCAGTGCAGGGGCGGGAGACACGCTTGCTTTTTTTACTGGAAGTGAAGGTGGTTGCTTTTTTTACTTTTACCCCACTCTTCTATAACGGGTCTGATGTTTCATATTCGCTACAGTGTAACATGTAAACCCTTTAATTAATTTTATCGTTAAGTGTTGTTGAGGTTGTTGATTGACATTAAATAAGGGTAAAATAGTCTTTAGAGCAGAGTTAGTAAGGGTACAAAGGTAAAGTCCGATTTTGGGTGCTATTTTTTAAAAGATGACCAGCTCAAGGGCTATTTACTTAAAAAATCCTAGTAATCCTTATCGAATCAAAACAACAAAAGCTAAAGTGATTGAAGAAGAAAATCAAGCGAAAGATGGCTGACAACCCTAATGCGAAGAGATGGCTCCCTCTTGAGGCTAATCCTGATGTCATGAACCAGGTTGACTTATTGATGGTTTCTTGTTCACCGACCTTTTGATTTTTTCGTCATTTTTAATTTTTCGTTCCGTACTCTGCAATTCCGATTGTTATTACGTTGTCATTGTTCGAGCATTACTGCTGTCGTGTCTGTAGATTTTTTCGTCTTCGAATTTTATTTTTTTGGTTTCCCTCTAGAGTAAGTTAGTGTAGATCATATTTAGGTTTTTGATAAGACACTAGATCGACAAACATGTGTTGCTTAGTATACAATTCGTCAAAATTATTCCACATCAGCTTTTTTTTTTTGGTTTATATTCGTACTATGGGTTTGGAAAACAGTTTCTATGGGGCTTGGTGTTTCGCCGGAGGAGGCAGAGTGCTTTGATGTGTACGGACTTGACGATGAGCTCTTGGAAATGGTTCCTAAGCCGGCGCTTGCTGTGTTGTTACTCTACCCTATAACACCAAAGGTGAAATCATCTCGAGATATTTAAATAGATTTTTCTTTTATTTGTTTTTTTGTTGGTTCATTGTTAAAGACCTCTTTGGATGGTGTAGTAAATATTTTGTACCAAAAGAGAAAGGACATATCATGGCCTATACTTGTTTAAAGGTTTATTTGTACATTTATGCATGCAAGCTTCTTTATTTTACAGAGTGAAGAGGAGAGGATCAAACAGGACAGAGAAATACAGGTCCCAAATTCTTATTGTTGGTGATGTTTGTGATTACGAATAGCAGCACTTTGCCTTTTCAATCACTGTGTACTTGGAGTCGTGGCCGGGAATTTTTTTTCTGGAACTAGTTATTCGAATGTATAGGAACAGCAGTTTAGTTCAGACACTGTTCACCAATAGTATTTTGGAAATTCGTGTTTCCTTTTTTCATTCTATTGAACATCAAGCTTTCTCGAAGTAGTGTGGTAGTAAATTATGCTCCAAGATTGAACTTCTGTCTTATATGGATCTATTATTTGTACCCCTTGTTGATACTTTTATCTACTGAATTTTATTCGTTGTATGAGTGTTGTGGAGGAGTATATATTTGATTGCGAACAGTCACCTCTGCAAAAAGTCATGATGTTATTATGCTATCAGGCACCCAATAATGGAGTTTACTTTATGAAACAAACTGTGGGAAATGCTTGTGGAACCATCGGGCTTCTTCATGCAGTTGGAAATATTTCTTCCGAGATAGAACTTGGTAGTAAACTCTTGAATTCTTAGTTGTATCCTTGCTGGTATGTCACAGTTATCTTGAAATTCTTTTCCTCACCCACTCCATTGTATTTTTAACCAGTTCAGGGGTCCTATCTCGATAACTTCTTCAAATCCACTGCACATATGAAATCCCTCAGAGGTTTGATGCTTCAAATGCATACACGTTGGTATTGAAGTGTTGTGTACTAATCGGTAATTTTTTATTTTTTTTTTGCAGCGAGCAGCGTTCCTTGAGAATGATAGGGAGATGGAAGTTGCTCATTCAGTTGCAGCAACTGCTGGCGAAACTCAGGTGAGAGTGAGACCACTTCCATTTTGTCGTAATTAACAGTGATCGTAAGTTGAAAGATTCTGCTCTCATTGTCGTACGTAATGTTCATGAGTAGAGGAAACTGAAGAAAAGATAGGCTTCAGTGGTTATGTTATGTCTTGCTTTCATTGCACATGTAATGTAATAAAATTCCGTCAGAGTCATCCTCTTTCACCATATGTAGTAATTTGTTGGAAACAACCTCATGAGCAGTTAAGTTCCGATTGAGAGTGGAGAAAGATTTTTGGAATTATGGACCAAAACGTCGGCGGCGCAATTTTCGAATAGTTGTGGTGCTGCTTTTGGTTCTTTGATTGCGTTTTACAGGCAGTTTTATATCTTTTTCATGGCAGGCATCAGAAGATGTGGATACACATTTTATCTGCTTCGCTTGTGTTAATGGTTAGTCCCTCTCTCTCTCTCCCTCTATTATTGTTTTGGCCAATAAATGACACTAGTGAACTTTCCAGTACCATGAAAATGCATAAATTATTTTCCTAACAAATGCCAATATAATATAATCAATCATTCGCAGGACAACTTTATGAGCTCGATGAAGGAGGTCAGGACCAATCTCACATGGCCCATCTTCCTCGACAACCTTATTGAAGGTATTGATCTCATCTCTTTCTCTTGTTTGTCACTTGTTAACATTGTAGTCATGATGTTAAATCTTTTGTTGTTTTGCCTTACTTCTTAACTGACAGGACGCAGCTAAAGTCATTCAGAAGTTCATAGAGAAAAACCCCGACTCCATAAACTTCAGTGTCATCTCTATTTCCAAGAAAATCTGACCACAGTTTATTTCTTTAGGTTTTCGTTGAGCTTATAGTGTAATAAATGAGTGTTGGGAATGAGGCAATCCCATGGTGTTAGATACACTTTGTTTTGACTTTTGAGTTTGCGTGATATGTACCTTAACAGAGTTCGAGTTGAATTTGATTTACATATATAAATGGCTTTTTATTTTGATGACTATTATACGACCCCTCAAATACTCTTTCCAATTTCCATATTGTCGTAATTAACAGTGATCCAAATGAATCTTTGCTAATAGTTGTTTCTTTCTGTAAGAATATTTCATTGTAACATTTGAGAAAATCAACAAAACTATATATATTGATTTTGATATGGCCCTGGGACGAACTAACATAACATCACAAATCCGAAGCATTCAACATATCTATCTTCCCCGAAGCAAAACCTATCCTTACCTTAATTTGCAAGTCTCAAACAAATATTAAAAATAATAATAAATAAATTGAATCACACGTGTCCTTCCTTTAAGCCTCCGTGTCATGCAAAAACCTACCCTTCACACACCACGTCACAATCCTCATGCAAATCTCTTCTCCTCTTCTCTTCACCACCATTACATAAAGCCCACAAAGCACACAAAACACTAATCATCACATGCAATTCCCCACTCAAAAACACACAAACAAACACATTTCAAATCACTAGTTCGATCAACAATGGCCACAATCCGCGGTACAACTCCCACCACCCACGAAGGAGGACCCCTCATCAAGGGAGGGAAACAGCAGCAAATTCAAGGACAGCCCATGAGCCACCAAATAGCAAGACAACCACCGCCCTGACGCTCGGCGGCTCACTCATGGTCCTCTCCGGCGTGACCATGACTGCCACCGTCGTAGCCCTGACCTTAGCCACCCCTCTTTTGGTCATCTTCAGCCCAGTTCTTGTCCCTGCTGTAATCACACTGTTCCTCATAGTCGCTGGCTTCATAGCTTCAGGCGGCTTTGGTGCAGTGGCAAGCTTAGTCCTCTATTGGATGTACAGGTTTGTACTTTCTCAAGACCCCACTATACACACACAAACACACACGCATGCATATATATATATATATATATATATATATATATGTATGTATGTAGAGCAAAGAAGAAGAAATTGATGGGTAGTTATGTTATTACACAGGTACTCAACTGGTAAAAGGCCGATGGGGGCGGAGCAGATAGACCGTGCCCGTGAAAAGATAACACACGCGGCTCATGATGTTAAAGATCAGATCAAGAGCACAGCTGCTGCTACTACTGAATGATTGAAATTGTCAATATATGTGCATGATGGAGCCATATATGAATGTTAGCATAAATGTGTTTTAATCGTGTATGTTGAATCTGTGTTTGTGTCGATCTTGGTGCTCGTTTGTATCGTGAGACTGTTTTGTGCTTTATGTGAGGACTCAATCCTATCTTTCATTACACATTCGGCCAAGATTCCTTTGATTAACCTAGAGTGGAAGAACTAATGCTAAATATCGAACCTTGTAAGACTTTCCAAGAAGAAATAATTATGTATCAGAGTGAGACTGTAAAAGGAAAGAGCTAATACGTATAAAAGAGGGGAAATTAACAATCAATCAAGAAATCAAGATAACAATTCTCTTCACGGAAAGCAATAGCACATTCTGTTCAGATATTTTTTGTTACCTTGCCAATTGCCATCTAACTCGAAGAAATAGCAGATTCATCTTCCTCTCTAGTCGTTAAAGGACCGAAGGATTATTGAATATTTCGAATTGCAGTCTGATGAACTTACCAACCGATTGGTTCTTCTCCATCTTCAAATGGTTGATTATTCTTCAATTTTGTTCGATTTTCTGCATATGAAAGCAATCTGAACTTGGTGGGTTGAAGACAGGAGATGACGACGACTTTGCGTCGAGGTAGAGTCATCGGCGAAGGAAATCGCGGCGGCGAAGGGATGAGAGTAATCGAAATCGCCGCTGCACTCAAAGCAACTCTTATCGGAATAGCGCTAGAAAACGAAGGCACTTTGAGGGGTATAATAGTCATCTAACTACATGTATAGTTAATTACGCAAAACTGCCCCTCAACTATTATCACTTTAGACTAAAACACTTTAAATTCCAAAAGTTGGGTATGTTAATATTTTTCCAAGTTGGCCCAAAGACGGTCCACACAATTTATTCACAATTTAATTTTGGATTTGCCAATTTATCATCAAGTTAGAACGGCTGGCCCTGAAATTTGCTTTATTGTATTTCTCAACATAGAAAATGGTATGTTCGTGTGAGTTGTAAATGATTATTTCGCTTGATAAATAAATAAGGGTATATTAAGTTTCAGGCCTATTAATATGTTTAGTTTTGGATTCAGGCCCCATTGCAGTGGGCTTTAGTATGATGCGAAAAGACATATTTAACCCTGAGATATGCCAAATTTACGTCCGGATACCTAAATGATCCGATAACAAGTTTTCAAGCAATGATAACAGTTTTGCGCTGAAAAAAAAACACTTTCTTTCATTTGGATAACAAACAGTCTTGTATTTAGTACTATATTGTGTATATTTAGTAACAAATGATGTCGCAGAAGTAACACATCACTAAAAAAATACCGCTTCCTGACATAACACATTCATTACACTCAAGCTGTCGAAAGAAAAATTCACGTTCAAATCTAGTTTAATACGGTGTGAAATCTCGACTTTTAATGACCGAATAATGTAAATTCGACACAATTTCATCATGGGCCTTAGCTATCGACGATAATATTGATGTTAATCATGGAAATAACGAAGAATTTTGATGAGACCTAAGCGATAAACGTTTGCTAATTAAAACGGTTACTGAATAACACTTCATACTTTCTGGGTAATAGTTCATGGAACAATAATACCAAATGTCTTAAAGTTTATAACAAATGTTCGTAAAACGAACATATAAGGAGAAAATAATAACGACTCGTCATCAGTAAATAACACATGTAATACCCAAGTAAAAACAAAGAGGAATAGAGTTTAGGGTTTAGGGTTTAGGATTTAGAGTTTAGGATTAGTGTTGAGGGTTTAGTGTTTAGGGTTTTAGGTTTAGTGTTTAGTGTTTAGGATTTATGGTTTAGGGTTTAGGGTTGTGATTAGAGCTGTCAAACGGGCCCGCAGCCCGCAGGCTGTTAATTTTCGGCCCGCCAAAGGGCGGGCCTGAGCGGGCGTACTAGCGCAGGCCCGGGCTTTGGCGGGGCGGGCCCGGCCAAAAATACTATATCATATAATTTTATTAAATAGAAGATTTATAAATAAATTATATTGATTTTGATATTTTTTGAGTTTTTTAATAACATAATCATAATAGTTGATTAAATTATATATACTTTTTTCCAAGTCCACTTCTTAAGTTTTTATGTTTCCCTATTTTTTATATTATTTTTATCTATTTTATTATTTTTCTCTCATTTTTCCTTTTTTTTATTTTTTTCTTTTTTTTTTTTTCTGAAAATGGCGGGCTAAGCCTGCCAGGCCCGCCAGGCGCCAGTAGGCGGGCTTGGGGGCTACGGGCCGGCCCGCCCCGCCGGCCCGTTTTGACAGCTCTAGTTGTGATTGTAATACTACACGATGGAATCAGAGTAACTTTTATGTTTATGTAGTAACATTTCCTGTACTTTTAGTACCACTTCAAATAATCTAAGTAACGCTTCGATTTTATGTAGTAAAAACAGTTCGTTGCCAAAAATTATCGAAAAGATTTGCTACACAAAATACCACATCAATACTTATGAAAAACAAAGTAATTTATACCTTTTATTGGATATAGATATCAGATATGAGTAAATGAATAACGTCTCTTGATATTGTTATACCGTTAATATATAACTTAGTGACACGAATGCATAATTTAGTAACACGCATTCAAGATGAATCGATGTCGTTCATACCACCCGCTTCACGCAACACGTTTTATAAGTTATGAGGTGACGATTTTTTGGAAATTCAAGCCTATGTAATAAATATAAGTCTGTTAACAATCGACTATGCTTGATCAGTGTGAAAAATGGGGTTCGACCGATATAATAAATATGTGTCTGTTAATAACGTTTTACTATCGATAAGTAACATTTTTTACGTTAAAGTAACACTTATGGTTTTAACGGTAACAAAACACCATAATTGTGTAACAAAAATACCATTCAGAAATCACTTTATTAAGGGTAATTTCGTCAAAACATAGTTTTGAGTCCGTTTCATTTAATTTTTCAACAACAATGTCCTTAAAACTAAAAAATACTGACAGGGCCTGATTCCTAATTTAAAATCCCGACACGGCCTTACATAAAATTTGCCCAATAAATAATCGATGCTTATCTCAATCTTATGACAGAACTACCTATAGATATTTTATATTTAGAGGTAACCCACGAAAACAGTGTTTTAAGTATGAGTGGTAAACAGGTCGGGTTGGGTCACATTCGGGTTCAACCCGTTTAATAAACGGGATGAAAATTTCAACCCTGACATGACCTGGTACTTAAACAGGTTGAAAAATCAGACCCAAACCCAACCTGCTTTAACTCTAACCCAACCCGCCAACCTGGCAAACCCGTTTAAAATTAAAAAAGAAAAAAAGAAAATAACAAAATTGACAGAATTATAAAATTCAAATTAAACAAAAAAAGAACTAATCAACTTTTTTCTAAAAACATCATCGTAAATCATAATTAAGAGACAATTAAAGTTCCAAATAACAAAAGTCTCAATAATTAAATACCAAGCAAATTATTCATGGCCAACTAGAATTAACCGAAGCCGATGATATTTGACTTGAACTCTCAACCATACTCTCTTCCATTTGATCTTCCAGCCTTATGTTCTTGACATCTTTGCATAATTCATCGAGCATTGGAATAGGATCCATTTTTGCTAAAAAAAATCAAATGAAATCAAATTATTGTATAGGAAAAAGGCAAAAATATAAACTAACACCTCATATACTAATCATTTTATTTTATTTATATTAATAATATTTAATAATATATATTATTCGGGTGTAAATGGTTTGATAAACGGGTTGATTTGGGTTGATTTCGAGTTGAAAATCCGAACCGGGTTGGGTTCGGGTTTACCCATTTACGTAAACAGGTCAAAAATGCTAGCTCGAACCTGCTATTTTCGGGTGCGGTTCGTGTCGGGTTGGCGGGTCGGGTCGATTTTTAACTCCCCTAGTTTTAAGTTGTACAAATTCTTTCCAATAACATATATTTTTCGAATAGTTGAATTAAAGGGTTGAAGTTATTGCATTTGATACGTGGATGCACACGTATGCATGTATTACTCTCTCCCTGTCACTTTTTCGTACAATGTTGCGCAAATTTATAACTCTAGAAAAGTTGCCACGCCCGCAAAATAATAAGCGGTTAGTATTATGGAATACCATGTACAATATATTATTATTAAATAGTTTTAATAAGTAATATAGTTTTACAGATTTCATACAAATATTTACTATATTTCCTATTTTACATGTGATATTCAATATTCATAGATGGTGAGACATTCCATTAATTAAACTAGTACTTTTTCGCACACTCTATGTGTGTGTCTATGATTTAATATTCTGGATTGCTATTCACCGCCCCTTTTTCCTAGTCACCGCCCCCTAAAGGACTGAAAAAAGACTATTTTGCCCTTTCTAATTTAAATTTTTTTAAAGTCATTTTCCTTACAAATAATCTGATATCGCAATCAGACATCCAAATCAGATTCAAACATAACAAAAAATTAAAACATTTCAATGAATCGTCTATTTTCGAAATTGAAAGGTCAAAGAAGTGTTTACTGGCACGGATGGTAAGCAAATTCTCGTAAATTTCGTTCGTATAGACGTGAATTCTCGAACTTACATTGGATTCGATCGGAAAATTCGGTCCGACCGAACAATAATTCGGTCGGCATAAGAGGCGACGGACAAAATTTCGGTCACGTCTTGGGCCGACCGAAATTTCATTTCGGTCAGCCCAAGAGGTGACCGAAATTATTGTCCGGTCGCCTCTTATGCCGACCGAAATTATTGTTCGGTCGGACCGATCGTGACCGAAATCGGATTTCGGTTACCTTAGATGTAACCGAAATCGTATTCCGGTCGCCTCTTAGGGTAGCCGAAATCCGATTTCGGTCATTATTATTTTTTTTTTAAATTTTTTTTTTCCAGACTCGGAGATTGTCCCGGAGGATTCCACGGGTGACGGGATAAACTACAGTGAGCATTTCGCGAAGGAGGACGATTTTCGACCAACGTGGAAGCCATTAACTGGGCGAAGGGCGTCGCTATTGGTTGGTTTCGAGTTGATAATTTCGTCGCACAAGAAATGTGGAACAAAAAAATTGATTAGATGTTCTCGCGGAGAACGTTATAGAGGCAAGGAGGATGAATTGGAGAGGATGTCCAAGTCTAACAAGTGCAGGTGTCCGTTTGTAGTCATAGCCCAGCAGGATCCAGCTACTAGGGAATGGTACGTTCGTACGGGTGCAACCGAGAACACAATCACCCTCTGATACAGTATCCCGAGGGACACCGCCGAGTGGACTGAGCAGCCAGGCAAAGAGGTCGTAGAGGAAATGACTGCTGCCCAAGCGAAACCAGCACATATCCTCGCAGCGATGAGGGCTCGACACAGCGTAGATAACGCGACGATCCAACATGTATATAATTACAGAGATCGTTTGAAGAGGCAAAATTCTGAGGGTCGAGACGTGGTGAGCCAGTTGATGCACCAGGCGACAGAGTCCGGATATTTTGTTGAAGCGCTGAGAGACGATGAGACTAATGCGCTGACACATGTCTTTCTCGCACACCGGGGTCACTCGCACTGCTGAGGACGTATCCTTATTTTATTGGTATTGACTCGACTTACAAGACAATAGATATAAGATGCCTCTAGTTGAGATTATAGGGATGACTCCCTGTAATCACAACTTTCTGTGTGGGTTTGCCGTCATGGAGGACGAGACCGAGAGAAGTACGGGTGGATGTTGCAGTCAGTCAGGGATATTCTAGGGCCAGATGTCGACCCGTCCGCAATTGTCACTGATCGTGAGTTGGGCCTTCTTCGACCGCTACATATGGTATTTCCACATTCTCACCATCTTCAGTGCACGTGGCATATTTATAAAGATGTGGAGAACAAAATTTATTGGTTGAGTGGGAGGAGCAAAAAGACCGCAGCTCACTTCACGCACAAGTCCTGGAAAGCAGTCGTGGAAGCTCGACTGTTGACGGATACGAGAAGGCAGTGAATGACATGCGTCTGCGTTGGCTACCCGACTCAGAAATCGTTACTTATGTGAGCAGACGTGGTTGGTGCATAAGGAGAAGTTCGCCAAAGCTTGGACGAACCAGGTGCTTCATTTCGGGAACACCACTACATGTCGTGTGGAGAGTGCTCATAGCAAGCTGAAAGGATGGCTGAACTCCGCCACTGGATCCCTTGACACCGTATGGGTGAAGGTGCACGAGCAGATTCAGAACCAGTTGATTCGCATAAGAAAGGTAATACATATTATTACGTGTCAGTGTTCCCTATTTTATTATTTTGTTGCTGTGGGCATGCAGACACTTGAGGAGTCCCGGTCGAAGCGACCTATTCGATGTCAGTATTTCCATTCCTGACATTATTATACAGAGTTTCACACCATGCAATATTAATTATGGGACATGAGCTGCGACGGGCATTATATAAGACTGAATTTACGTCCAGACGTTCTTATGCCCGTCTTGCTCCATATTGGAATACGTATCGTGATCGTCGACTTGATGGGTGGGAACTTAGATATCAGAGCAGGATCGAACACTGGTTGCACCTCATGGGTCACAATCATCTATTGTAATTCCGTGTCATATTATTAATTTTATTTGTCATTTATATTATTTTTAAGTTACTGTTATTACTATATTATTATTATTATTATTATTATTATTTAAAAATATTATTTTTTATGTTATTATTTGGTATTATTATTTTTATTAATTGGTTATTATTATTTATTTTATTAATATTATTTGTATTCTTATTATCATTTATATTATTTTTAAGTTATTATAATTACTATTATTATTATTATTATTATTATTATTATTATTATTTTTTTAAAAATATTATTTTATGTTATTATTTGGTATTATTTTTATTAATTGGTTATTATTATTTATTTTATTAATATTATTTTGTATTCTTATTATCATTTATATTATTTATATTATTTTTATTACTACTAATTTTTGTCATATTATTTTGTAATATTAATATTCCAAACATAAATAGTAGAGGCATAGAAATTTTGTAATAAAAACGTACGCATCCGATACATAAACGAAGCATAAACAAAATAAAAGCACGTCATGGGGCATTACGCCAACGGTGTTTCACGTCATGGGTCGACCCCAATAGATTCCACAGCCAAGCGATGGCCTGGAATCCCGCCGGCCGACTCTCCCGATCCTCTGCATCACGTCTTTCGACGCAACCGACCCTGCTCTCCAAAATCCCCTCAGGGCGTCTGCGGAGACGCCCATAATCTCCCTCGCCGCGATCTGCTGGTCGCCGGCGTCCGGGGTGCCCGAAAACCATCGTCCCGTCGATCGGGATACGGAGAATCTGCTCGACGTCGTGGAGCATGATCGTCATCTCCCCCCACGGCATGTGGAAGGTGTTCGTGTCGGGGTGCCAGCGCTCCACAAAAGCGCACAGAAGAGGCTGGTCCAAGTGTGCGAGCATGGCATCTGCGAGGTGTAAGAGACATGTGCCATCGATCTCGCTCTGTGTCTCCGGCGGGAATTGGCAGTACCACTGCTTAAGCTGCCGAAGCACTAACGCCCGCCCCTCGCACTTCAGCACGGGCCTCTCCTCGTCACCCATCCAGATGCGGGGCGCGATGTGCCCCAAGTAACTAGGGATCACCTCGCCATCTTGCGGACCACCTGGCTGTGGCCCCTGCACCCTCCAGGAATCGTCATCTACGACCCTGGAGCGCTTGCTCCCTATTTTATTTTTTAGGAATACCACATAAATAAATCTAATTTTTGCTACGATAGTTAAGACACGACATCGCAAGTCAGTTTATAATGAAGAAGGGATGTACCTGAGGAGACCGGTATCCGCTCGTCGTCGGATGACTGAAACGATGCCGCATCGTATGGCACCTCCTCATCCGCATGCGCCTCCTCCTTACGTTCGGATCGTATTCCGCATACACGGAATGCGAATTACCCCGCTCGCTGCCGCCTCGCCTCCTCCCGTTCCCTACGAACGAAGCATCAACGTCGCGCGCATCGTATGACGCTCTCCAGATCCCTCCAACGAGGGGGATCTGCTGCTCCCTCCGAGCAGGGACTTCCCACCCAGCGCCTGCAATTAGATAATTTAAAAAAAAAAAATTTGGACCGAAATCAAATTTCGGTCGGTCCGTGAACTGACCGAAATCGGATTTCGGTCAGATAACGGCCGACCGAAATCGGATTTCGGTCGGCTAGTTTCAGACCCAAATCGGATTTCGGTCGTTACTAGGCCGACCGAACAATTATTTCGGTCGGCGACTTCACGACCGAAATATGATTTCGGTCGTGCCGTTTTTCGCTCGAGTTCGCGTCCGATCAACCGTTTTCCGGCCTATTTCGACCCATTTTCGACAATCTATCTAAATACGAATGAATATTACGACAATTTTCTTACCAATCGTGAGAGCACCCCCTTTCCCTTTCCCTTTCCCTTTCCTCGTTCCATTGCGATTTGCAAATTTCTCTGTTTTTTGTTTGATTTGGATGTGTGATTTGAAAAGTGTTGCGTAGTAAAGGACTTAAATAGAAATTCTTACTTTTTATTATATTTTAGCTTTTTAAATTATTTTAAATAACATAAGGGCAAAATAGTCTTTTTTCAGTCCTTTAGGGGGCGGTAACAAGTAAAAAGGGGGGCGGTGAATAGTAATCCCCTTTAATATTTTATGTTGCTCTTAATTTTAAGATTTATTTTTTTATTGTCGAATTGATGAAATATAGTTTATAAATATATAAGAAATATAATGTTTAGAGGGTGTAAGTATAATAAATAAAATACATAAAAGTAACAAGAAAATTCATAAAGAAATTAAATACAAAATAGAGGGACTAAATTGCAAATAAATATGACAGACCAGATGTGGCAGTTTATACCACCACCCCATACCCTTTATATAATAGTATAGATAGCGAGAAACAATTTATCAAGGTATATTTGACATTCCATTCTATTTCTTAAACTGTGAAAAATCATTAAACGACCTCTATTTAGAATTAGAGGGAGTAGGATAGATGCGCTTCAATTTCAATTACCCTTTTTTTTTAGATCTGTTGCTTCGAAAATATAAATGGTAAAGAAAAAACAAGGCGAATCTAAACTTAAATTCCAAAATTTTGAAAAAGTAACAGTTCAATCCCTTATCGATAACTTTATCTATAGGTATCTAGTAGAATAAGGTTGTTACATATGAGATAAGTTTGGCTGAATGTACTATTTAGCAGCATTTATGTATCTTTTTTATATGTATATACGTACTCTATTACGTGTTTTGTTGTACTTAATATCTAAATAAGTTGTATGATATTTATGTAATATGACGTTTTCAATGTAATATGTACTACAATACGTTGCTCTATGGCACCTAAATTTTTTGTATCTTCGACCAAGCTGATACTTATATACAAAAATGTTATTTTACGAGGTATCTTATAGATAAAAAAATGCAGACAATGGATTGATTTGATTTTTTTTATATATATTTTTTTATGTGTAAACTTACCAAAAAGTTTAAACTCCCGCTTACATTTACATACCATACCAAGAGCAACTCCAATGGAGCTGCAAATCCAAAAGATGGGGTAAAATTACTCCAATGGATACCAAAACCAAACTTAAAATGTGATTTATCATTTCTCTCTTTTAAATAATAGCATATATGAGATTCAGAACATTTTTTGCGTTTTAGTTTTTAAAATAATATAATAATCCAATATTTATATTAAATTGCATAAAAAGTACTTTCTAGTCTGCAGCAGCACATCTTCCGTTCTCTTCTCTCTCTGCGCCTTTGGAACATACAGTCTCACGTCGTTTTCGTTATAACTTCGCGTTTTTGCTCCTTACAGCTTTAGAAATAGTGGTCAAAAGTGGTCAATTCTAACTCAGCTTGACTTCGAAATAGTGGTGAAAAGTGGGGATTGGTTATGTTCGTCTTTGTTCGAGTTTAGGTTTTGCAAAGAAAATCTAACGATATTATCGAGTTTGTGATAATCAAATTTACGTGGGTAGTATTGAAATTGGTAACAATTGGTGTGGAAGTGAATACTACAAAATAATCTTTTCAGTTTGAGAATGAGTTGAACGATTGGAGTAAAATTACTACATTTTGAATTTGAGTATACGTTTGAATTTGAGAATGCGTTTCTCGGTCGAAGATGGTCTTACAAACGCAATATTAATTCAAACATGACTTTCCACACTATTTCCATCTCAAATATTCAATCCCCAAATCCACGCATTTAATACCATTTATAAATTGATAGAAGAAAAAAATATCAAGTCATCGCCCAAATTAGTCAAAACCATCCATTGAGAATATCGATAAGCTCCATAAGTTTTCTATCTTAATTTAAAAAACCAACTAAAACCAAACCCCACCAAATCAATGACCTATCTCGGCCGTTGAAATAAAACAGCGGTCTTTTATGATGGCGGGCCCACACAACCCCTCCACCAAGAAACCCCAATTTTATGCCCCAAAACGCACCCAAACGACACGTTAACTTTCAGAACTAATCGTTCATGACACGTGTCCTCCTCATAACGACGTCGTTTTGGCGGCCGGCATCGTATGACCCACCACACCAACGATTAAAGAATTTACCTTCACACAGAAGGAAAATGGATAGTTTAAATAAACATACAAAATGTTCCATAATCTGTTACATACATTATTATCATCGATATTACACGACTTTTTTAAATTAATTAGCTACGCACATACATGGTTTCTTATCCTTCCTATTTCGCTTTATTTCTTTTCACATTGTACAAACTATATATCATCATAATGCTCTCCTCCGTCCATGTCCAGGGGTGACGTCACCTTATAGTAGCTTATGTTTTCTTCTTGATAATATCTATAACTAATTATTTATTTATCATATTAATTATATATCTCTATCATGAGTGCGCCCGTAGGGGCTCTATGGGGAATTCCCTTTCTTCTCTTCGCCGTTCTGTAATTAACCGCCGTTGGCGGCGGCGTCGACGGCGAAAAGCTCGGCAACTTTCCGCTGCTACTGCTGCAAGAATCCTCCGATTCATTACAAGCGCCGTTATTTGACGGCGATTTCTTCTTCCCTAGTGGGAACTTTTGTTCTCAAAATTCTTCGATGTCCCAACAATCTGAAAACCCACAAAACATGAAACCAAAAAAAAAGTGAAATTCAACAATTATCCCAACAATGTAAAAAACGACTCTTGGCAAAAAAAAAAACCCAAACTTTAGGCACCCAACATTGAATGACTAAGTGAAGAACGATTCTTGGCCAAGAAATCCAAAAATTTAGTCACCCAACAATGAATGGTAAAGAAAGATTTGGCGAAGAAATCCAAGAATCTACGGCAGCAGCAATACTATCAGAGACAACCATTGTTGGCTTCTGAGATTAAGAATGATGATCAAGAAACTGAGAAAATTGGGGCAGCATTTGCTTGCTGTACTTTCATACATACATACCTTGCAGCCGAGGGAACAGAATCGAAAAGTGTCGAGAAGGCTTCGATCGCAGACATGGCAAGTGTTAGTCACACCTTTTCCCGGCCTGGGCTGTGGCCTTTCGTTCAAGAAAACAACCTTAGCGCTGTTGATGATGTATGTCTGAACAGAGCTTATATCCAAATACTTTTGGATTTCAGAGACCCTAATCACATCATGGTATGATGATCTCCTTATCTGCACATCGTCATCCAAACATTAACACAAACACCGAACGGTCAATGACAAATATCACTAAATGCTCTGATAAAAATTAATTGAAATCTGATAAAAATTACCTGAATTGCACGATGATCCTTATGATGAGCCAAGCAGAGGGAACAGAGAGCTCCATTCATACAATCCAAACAGTACATATTGCACTCACTCTTGTGTGAATCGGCGTGAAGCTTACACTGAACGAAGAAATGCTCCTTTAACAGAGGTTTAAGCCATGGCGGCCATCTATTTTCATCTTCTTCACCTCTCTGCTTCTTTCACACACAGAAAAAAAACAGCAACAACAAATTCAGTGATGAAGAAATCAAAAATTTATCACTCGAAAAAACAATAGCACACCATCATTTGCGTGTCCTCGGAAGGGCCAATACTGGAATCTTGATTGCTGTCTAGCGCCAGCTTTGTCTGAGAAGAAACTATTCTTCTTATGATTATCGTCACTAACGAAGAACAAGTTTGTCTGAGGACGAGTTTTTCTTTCTTATATATTAGAGGTAATTCGGTTAAAGTGGCGCCTGTGCGTGAAATGCGTGTTTCGTGTGTGTTTTTTTACGTGCAATTTCCTTTTCTTTTTCTTTTTTATTTGTTTTTCTATTATTTTCTGTAATGTGTTATGTGATATGAAATTTAACAACAGAGAGAAAGGTGGGCTGTGGAATAAAGGGCAAGTGGAGGTCGAATAAGGGATGATGAGGAGATATGGGTCCCACCTACATTTTATTTATGTAGTATCTTTATTTATGTGGGGTTTTTTACATATAACTACCTAATTGAATAAAAATCTGTAATTTAGTATCTGTCAGGAATTTTTATATGTAGGTACCTAAAGAATAAATTTTTTGCACATAGGTACCCGATCCCCGCAGGTACACCATACAACACATTTGGGTACCCAACACATTTTGAGTACCCTATATACCAGAAAATGGTACAACGTATATGCTACATTAGGTACACCCTATGTAACACACATGTATGCCGTAGGTACGACGTATGCTACATTGAGGTACCATATATCAACGTGTTATGTACGCAATATACACACAGTAATGTACGACATGACTAAAGAAACTGGTAAAACTTAAATCGGATACCTATCTGTAAAATTTTCTGACATGGGTACCTATGTGCAAAATTTTATTCAATGGGTAATGTGTAGATGTACCTTTACCATTTTAGAAATATGCTTTTAACGCTTTAATAACAAAGCAAAGAGGGTTATGTAATTTCTTATCATGGCGAAAAGAGATTTTTTTTTTCCATGGCGTTCTTTGTTATAATACTATAGATATATAATATTGCGTGTAAATTAAAGAGGATTACATATATTAATACTTTTCACCCATCTAGATCTATGCGTGCCCCATACATATAATATATTATGCTACTTTAATTTTGAAATTTATTTAATATATAATAATGAAATGTAGATTTTAAACATATAAAGTGAAAATTAATATATTAGGGGTTACAATAACTAAGATATTTATGAGTAAAATGATAACTTATTAAATTAATTAAATTACAAATGGAGTGACTAAATCAAATAAAATGATTGTCCAAATTGTGTTTTTAGCCACCCTTGCGCTTATATAGAACTAGTATTTAACCACATTCTATGCATGTGTCATATGTAATATATTTATATTATTTTATATTTCAATTTTAAATTATAAATTTAATTTTATTCATTTTGTTATATATAAGAAAATTAATTGAAGGACATACTTGTAATATATTGAAAATATCATGTTAATTATTTAACTAATATAAATTAAGGGGTTAAATTGTAAATAAAATTGATAGACTAAAAATAAAATGACAGTTTATAACCACCACATCCTTAGTATAAGAGAATAGATAGAGAATATATCACCTATCAAAGTATATTTAAATTAGACATTCAATTAATCTCTAAATGTGACTTTATATGTTCCACGATGATGCATGCATATGTATGCGATAATGTAATAAAGATAATTGTAGGTGGGGGTCGTTCTTATCCTTTCAAGAATCATCGAAACTAAAAAAAAAAAAATAGAAAATCGAAAGGACGAACCTAAATACGAGGCCCAACAAGGCGATACGTGCCACGAACCGACCATCTTTTAAATTCCCATTTGTTATTTATCTTCATTTAATAATCTTACTCTATGTAGGCCTTTGGTCTTATCGCGCACCAATTTAAAGTGTATATTATATTTCGTGTGACACTTAGCCATCTAGATAACATACATGTCCTTTCATTGATAGTAACGACGCAATGTTGAATTAAATATATATACATGCATTATGAATTAAAAATGATTTCCGTTTCGAGTTGGGGAAATTAAAGGAACATATGTTTATTTATGATTCCTTGAATTAAATATTAGTGAGAATTTATCCTTAAATGGAGAAACCATTACACGGCTATAGTGCATGATAGTTGATACATATCAAGTTATTATAACATCATAAATAGGAACCCACATTAGATGAACATAACATCAACGTACATTCTAGGTAGTTCGGTTTATGTCGTTCTTACAACGAAGGTTTTAGCTCAATTTAGGCATGTAACATATTTCTTTAGAGAGTGTTATTATTCACACCCCTATTAAATAAAAAAAAATGCTATTTACACCCCATACATTAAATACTTTACATTCATCGTGCAACATGACATTTAAATATTAAATAGTTTACATACAAGCAATAAACTATTTGACAAGATAGTGCGTTAATTCTTATTATAATTTTGTTAATTAATTTACATTTATTAACACATCTCATTTAATAAAATTTCATTTTTATATTAATCTACACTTTTACTCTTAACTAAATGTATTATTTAAATTTATAAATACTAATAATTAACTTATTTGAATAAGAATAATCATATAGTAATATTTCTTCTTAACTTATACAATTGAAAAAGAGTTACAATTTAATTTACAGTTACAGGTTAGTTTGTTAAAAACACATTATATATAATATTTCTATACTGTAGATAGTATCAATAATTCATATGACAAACACAAAGAATCCGTACTTATATATTTTTCTGAATTATAATATAAAATTATATAATTTTAGAAGTTAGTAATATTATTGGTTGATAAAAAAGTAGTAATTACTTACGTTAAAAATTCTATATGAATTGAATGCAATAATATGAGAGACTAAACAAATAAAGCATTAACTAAACTTGGAAACATACTATTCTTAGTAGTATTTATTTTAGTAATAAAGAGGGGGGTGTATTTAGTAAATATGGTGGGTGAATAGAATTACCTTTTTTTTGGAAAAAAAAATAGAATTACCTTTTTTAGAATGATCAATTTAGTTGCCCATATTTGAGCACAAATGATTGGATTTTCAATTTCTTTTCCTTTTCTGTTTACTTCTTTTCACCCATGGAATTTTGGCCTAAGCGATAAAGTAAAATTTCGAAAGGCGTGGAAACAAGGCACAAACTAGAAATTATATTTTCGGAAAAATTCGATCACATGCTACTATTACTCAACAACGTGTTTCAATAAATAAAATGGACAATTTTTTTTGAAAGATAAATTATCGGGATTCAGTTTCTCTACACGTGTAATGAATAAATGCTTTTTTCTACATTATTCAATTATTCTTGTTGAAATGGAATATCTTCATAATAAGCAACTAGGCGACACTTGCCAAAAGAGATGAGGCTTCTTCATCTCCAGTCAACTGCCGAGACCTTTTTATTTTATTTTCATAGAGAATAGAAAAGAAAATGCTAATCGTGTCTATGAGTTGATAACATGATAAACAAAGTAATTGATTTATAGTACTCTAACTAATGTAATACCTATATACTCTTGTGTCTAATGAGTTGAAAAATATGATAAACAAGTAATTGATGTTCTGTACTCTAACTAATGTAATATATAGACTCGTGTCGAATGAGTTGAATGCAATAATTAATTAGTGAAATAAAGTTTGATAAATGAATATATTGGAAATACTGTAGAGCATGCCTTCATTCGGATCTGGGCCTATAAGGCCCAAATCTCATTAGAGCCCAATATTCGCATTCATACCATAATGTAATTTGGGCCTTTTATAATTGTAATATTAGGCACCGAAATATAATTAGTCGATGAGTCGAGCCGATTAGCTCGCCTAGGCTCATGATTGTGAACTTAAGTTTGTTCGAAAGCCTATAATATAAAATTTATATATAAATATTAGTTTTTAAAGCGCCAACACAAAAACTATCCGAGTTTGAACTCATTGATACCTTTTTTTCAAACGAAAGGTTCGTTAGAACTAATCAAATGTATAAGGGTTAAAGGGCACAAGTGTACCCCTCGACAGTTTAGAGCGAAGAAAGCTCTCAGCTAGAGATAAACGAGCTATAATGAAAAGGAACAAAACAACAAACCCAAAAGAAAACAAGATACAAAGATCAGACAGAAGAACTATTACAGATTAATCTAAAACCCAAAGAAATGGCACGATACTCTTCATTTTTCTTCCATCCTCAGCTTTTCATACATTCTCTTCTTGACACTTCCATAAAGGGAGAAAGAACTTTTACAGTGAGGACACACAAACTCTCACAAAAGGAGACTAAAAATAACATGAAAAAACCCAAAAGAAAAGAACCGGCACATTAGAATTAGAAGCATAACCATTTGGATGTGCGGGAGCTATTTGGTGGTTTGATTATTATGACTCATTTACAACTGGTTGCGTTCAGTACTCCGCATGAGAAAAGACAAGATAATTAAAGCCTAGATAGAACTCTAGATAATAATATGAATCACTGCAAATTTATCATGTTTACTTGGTGGCAAAATCCCACATAATTCTCACTAAATTGAAGCTTACATGAATAACCCTGCTAAAAGTTAAAAAATGCCTGCCCTTCATCCTTAATCGAATTTCCCAACCCAACGTATATGACCTTGCGACACTTGTCTGAACCAATTAATAGAACATTTCATTTCACCATAAACATTCATGATACAAGTTGAGGAAACCTATATTTCAATGGAAGGGAATTATCCTTGAATCACAGACAACCCTGATGCTTGCTCGTAAGCTCCTCGCTTCTGCACAGTCCTAAGCAAGCAACAACTCTAACCCTCCCACCGACACAAAACTCAAATCCGAGCTAAAAATTTATGCCCATGTATAAAAAATTATCGAGTTTCATTATGAGAGTCAACATGACAACATTTAATCGGATTTGCGAAGGAAATGAAAATAAAACCAACCTCTTCGCAACACGAAAGAATGGAACAAGCAAGAATGTCCCAAAAATAAAAAGGAAAAGGGACTCTCAGTAAAACATATCAAGAACATGATCTACAGGTCGAAATTCATTACCTCAAATCACCATGTCAGAGAACCAAGGCGATGGACAAGGGAGTTGGCTTACCCAATTGATTACATTCGTCAAATACAATTTAGGGGTCTATCCTTTATACGGGCATTTCGTACTTTCTCACTTATTATGAGCGATTGGATAACTTATCCAGCCCAGCCCGTTGTATAAATTGTGTTGGATTCTAAAGTTTATAATAAGACATCGATTATAACGAGCTTTTTATGAAGGTAGACATTTTAAACTGAACAAGATTATTTAAGATAGAAAGGGTCATATCTTGACATATCTAGTTAACTGAACTGACCTTAGTCGCTAGTTTCTATCTTCTCTTTCTACAAAATATTAAATTTCCATTTTGGGCCTTAAAGAATTTAAGAGTTCTTCACATAGGCATATATCAATGACCAACACCATGTGATTTCTTTTTAGGCTTTTTTTTTCATTTTTTTTTTTTTTTAAATTTAGATATCTAAAATGATGCGAAATCGCTGGGAATTTCAAAAATAGGTGAAAGCGCCACTTAGAGTGGCGCCACACCAAGTGACGCGTTCTGGACGCGTCACGCATAGTGGCGCGTTGGAGCGTGACTAAACCCCGCTTCTTCTTCTTCTTCTTCTTCTTCTTCTTCTTCTTCTTCTTCTTCTTCCTCTCAAACACACAAATTCGACAAATTGGACTCAAAAAGCCTAGAATCGTTCCAATTTCATTAGGTTTGTTGTGATTTGCTTTTAATTTTTTTGGACTCGAGCGATTTGGTCGGTCTCTCTGGGGCTCGCAGGAGCAACTCGCCACCGTGTCGCCGGCGCGGGTCGCTGCCATGGTCACTGGCATTCGCCGGACGGACCGACCTGGTGTGGCCGGCGTTGGTGGTGGGTGCGGATGATTTTGCTTAAATGGAGTTAATTTTTCCGGCGAATTGGTGGTGGTCGTTGCCGGTGGTCGTCGGCGGTCATCCGGTGGCCACCATTGCCCTTGAGGGTGGTGGTACCGACGTCTATTGTCGCTTGTGGTCGCCGGTGTGGTCGATCCATCGGTGGTCGGCATATGTCGTCGCCGGTGGTCGCCCGCGTTAAACGCCTAGTGTCGTCACCGGTGGTCGCCGGTTGTTGGCGGTGGTCGTCGGCGTTAAACGCCTAGTGTCATCGCTGGTGGTCGTCGGCGTTAAGCGTCGCCTATCGTATGTGCGTTAGATGTTGGTCATTCCTTAGCGGCGTTACTCGTTGTGCCTTATCTAGTGGTATTTTTTCTATTTCAAGATGGACGAGACTTCACTTTATGGACCGAGGGATTCTTCTCTGTTAACGCAAAAACAGAGACATCGTTCTTCGTTTTTTTTCGAGATGAGAATTTGCTTGACGTTACCCTTTGAACGAGGGTTCCAGAGGTTTGTATGGGTACGGCGGGCAACCTGAGAGAACTTCATATTCGTGTACATGGGGTTTTACGGCGTATATAGCTGTAAATTGTAGAAGGTGGACCCACATCTCATCACAGCTTTAGTTGAGCGATGGAGTAGCGAGACACACACATTTCATCTCTCTGTAGGAGAAGCCACTGTGACCTTGTTGGATGTTGGGACTTTATGGCGCTTACCGATCGAGGGAGCCGCTGTTACTGGAGTTGTTTATGCGAGGAGTCGCCGTTAAATGTTTTCTCATAGATCATGTACCCCGTGGTTACCACTACCTCTATATTGATATTCATGCCGACATATTTTACAATAAGCTTTACCTTTGATGGGGTCGCCGGGTTCGAGTTCGAGGTCGAAATGGTTCCAAACCTTTGAGCGTTTCGTCCGGGTTTGTGATGTTGCCGTGGCTGTGGTGGATTCTTGGCTCGGCCCGATTTCGCATAGTCCTCCGTCGCCTTCTGTCTCATCGACCTCATTGTCGGATTGACCTCGCTGGGCATATCGCTCATACCTACATGAAGATAACCAAAAACATCGTCGTTCGGGTACGAACTTAGTAAAATAAAGTGTGAGTGCATGTGTGTGTTTCGTGTGTGTGTGTAAGTATTTCGAGTGTGTGTGTTTCATGTGTGTGTTTCGTGTGTGTGTATCGAGTGTGTGTATGTGTGCATTTTCGTATAATACGAGATGAGAGCGATAGAGGGATTATGAGATTAGAGAGTTTGGGAGATTAGATGTGAAAAATTATGAAATATGATGTGGTATTTATAGAGTTTTCGTTAGGGACTAAAAAAAATTGCACTTTGGCCAAAAAGGGCCAAAATGCAAAATAAAAAATTTGAAAGAGCCGTTTGGCTCTCTAACGGCTAATAGCCGTTATAAGTTTTTTATTTTTTTTTATTTTAGCCGTTACCGGTTCCGTTTCGGCTTAGATATAGCCGTTACCGGTTTACTGGTTCCAGAACTTGAACCAGTGCCGGTAACGGCCCGATTCTAATTTTCGGAAGTAAACTGGAACCGGTAGCCGGTTACGGGCCGGTTCCGGGCTGAACCGGCCTGATAGCCATGTCTAAGCAAATCTCATTGGTCGGACTATTGTCGTATGATGACGTTATTCGGGCCGGAGAATCGAGATTTTGATAGCCCATCTAAGATGAGTGTAACGGTGTTGAGTAATTGGTTATTGGAGAATCCAGTTACCGATGACATTATAGATGATGTAGTCGATGAAAGAGCACGTGGATATGCACTTTTGTTGATTGGTTGCGTTTTGTTTCCCGATAAGAGCAGCTCGCGAGTTAATCTGAACTACCTGCAAGTTTTGGAGTGCATCGACGAGGTTCGCAACTACAGCTGGGGAAAGTGTTGTGCTTGCATGTTTGTATCAAGAGTTGTGTGCAGCCTCTCGTGGAATTGTACAGAACAGTGGCGGACCCCTGCAACTATTGCAGGTATTCATCTGTTTTACTTTATTCAACTAAAAATATTTGTTGCTGTATTGTTTTAATACTTTCAATTTTGTAGGTGTGAGCTTGGATTCATATCTTGCCTTTGAAGCCTGTTATTCGGTCGACTGCAGCAGACCTAATCGAGACAATACACTCGTGCTACCGATGCCACCGCACGTGGCTAGGTAAGTTAGTCTATAATATTAATGTAGTAGACTTAGTATTCTTTTGTGTTATTGCTTACTAATGACGAACGCTAGTAGATGGAGATTGTCATTGACATTCACGTCTACGGCTCGTTCGAACGTGTGGCAGATGCGAGAAATTTTAGATAATTTGAATCTCACACAGTTCGTTTGGGATCCGTATAGCGTCGAGTTCCCTGAGGTCACGACACTCCCTGACGATTGTAGGCCACCGTCGTTTAGTCGAGATGTCCGTTGATTTTCTTCAATATGGTCGAATTGTATTATCCAGACCGGGTCCTACATCAGTTCAACATGGTGCAAGACATACACCCTCAGCACATGTGACTGACCATACAATGCTACATGACATCAGTGAATGTAGAGGCCGTCAAAGTTTTAATTGGGAGACGTTCCGTGCACAGTGGTTAGCGTTGTGGAACGATAGAGACGGTAATGTGGTCGACGGTGACCATATAGCCTCTAGTAACCATTCGGTAGTGAATGGTTACTATCAGTGGTGTGATACATCACTCCACGATTTGTCTCGCCTAGTACGTATACGATGGTTCAGGGTATTCAGGTGGGAGACGGAGCTGCATGGCGCGCCGTGGTATAATAACATTTTATGAATAATTAATTGTATACATTTCAATTTATTTATGATTCACATTATTTCTTTATATGTAAGGTGACGCCGGAGAGGATATATTAGCTCGAGTTCAGGCAGTGTCGGATGATATGGGAGTTGCAAATGTCGCCGAACGAATTCGACTGATCGCATTAGAGCAACCAAGAGGAATGCATGATCGGAATAACAGTCCTGAGAGGTCGTCTCAGAGTAGACCTCGTAGGAGTCGGTCTCGCACAACTCGTCGTCGACACGATGAGGCTGGTAGTTCTAGATAGAACGAGGGATTAGAAGGTTACGTTTTTGAGCGGACGGACACTGATAATATGTGGAGGACGCCTGCTGCTCAGCACGATGGTGCGACTACATATGAGTCGGCGTTTATGGACAGCCTATCACATTTTGGTACGATTCATTCATGGCAGACTAATATATATCATCCTCCTCCACGTTCTCATGTTCTCTTCAGTTTTGGACCCTCCACGTCTAGCGCAGTAGATGAACCACAAGAAGTGGGCTGACGTCATACCCAACGAGTTCCTAGGCCTCGCATGTGTCACAATGGCACTTGCTTATATTGACCAGGTCAATGTCAATGCCACTAGTTATATTTGCACTTTTCATCGTTGTGGTTTGTTGAAGTTATTGTAACACTATTATGTCTTGTTGAACTTATTCTAACGCAATTTATGTTGTAAGAAATATTATTATATTAAAAATATAAAAACAATCGTTCAATTATTCATCTTAAATATTATAAAATATTATATTAATCTTATATTAATAAATAAAAAAATCCTCACTAATAAATTTAAAAAAAAAATCTTTCAATCATTTCAAAGAAAATATTATAAAAAATATAATATTAATAAATTTCGAAAAAAATCTTTCAATCGTTTGAAATAAAATACTATAATATTATGGTAATAAAATTTCAGAAATTTTTTTGTATTATTTCAATAGTCAGAAATATTATTATATTAAAAAATAAAAAACAAAATCTTTAAGCGTGTCATGTCTATAAATTAGGACTTGCTAAATATTAAATCAACACATTGCGGACACATTTCATCAACAACCATGTCTAGGAAAAAACATGGTCAAAACTCGATTTTATCCAGTT
>JAPQWV010002848.1:0-49456 GCA_027422505.1 Craterostigma plantagineum | reverse complement strand
TGGATCGCGATAAGCATAACCCTCCTGGCCAACATCGTATGGGGCCAACCTGCAATTAAGCATATTTCGAGGATGAGAAAATAATCATTAATTATGAAATTATTTCGCCATTAAATGACCTGAGGTAGGAGGTAGAAAGAAAAAAAATATACCTCCGTTCCACAGCCTGTATTAAGCCGACCAACCTCGCCACCACTGGCGATTATACGTTCCCTCCTGCAAGAATTTTGAGTGCTAAATGTGCTTATCTTAAGAGAAAAAGATTGATCATTACATTCGTAATATGAGAACCATATTGCTTACTCCTCTTCGCTGCAGTCAAGCCTATGATCTGCTGACAGATAATGTATATCTCCTTCAGCTGATTCAAGAACAGCACGAGAATCACCAACCGATGCAACAGTTATGACCCATCCCTCAATTATCACGAATGTAACCGTTGTTCCCGATGTTTGAGCTGATAAAGGCATCATGTTTTTTAGGAGATCGAGCATTTAATTGCAAGAAAAATAAGCATCATGTCTTCGTATCCTACCTTTTTCTTGCAAATCTTTATCTGTTTTGACGAATCCTGAGACCAAAGCCCTTGGCAATGCTAAAATCCATTCGTCGCTGTTAAGATCTGAAGGAATAGAACTCAAGACGTTGTTTAGTAGATTCTCTTTCGCATACTTTGCAGCTGCAGAACCATTGTGTCCATCTAACAACTGTAAAGGGATACAGACAAGAAGGATAACTTGTAAGGAACAATGCATGCCAGAGAAGTACGTAAATCAACAGCAAGATATCGAAATTATACCACAAAAACTGAATAGGTGGTGACACCATCACCCAAGACGAGTTGGCAGTCGGTCTTAACAAAGGTCATATCCTCCCCTTTCTTGCTCTGAAATGCTTGCCCATGAGAAATCTCGGGCTTTTCAACCTTTTCATTAGCCACTTCGCGCTTTAGCAACACCGATAATGGGACTGTTTGATGATCACTGCTCTTTGGCAACATTGTTCTGAGTTCGTCTAACCTTCGTTCTCTTCTTTCACAATTTTAAAATGATATTGATCTCTTACAGAAATTGAGCTTCAAGCAAATCGACAACAACCCAAGAAATCCTACATATGTTAAAACGAGAATCACGCCCACATATATATAGCTGACGGTCAAGAAAAGAAGCATTAGGAAACAAAATCATAAATATCAGCAATTGGTACGAAAAACTCTCAATATTAACTTACAGATAAAGCTCACATTGGACAACACGGAAAATGTAATCACATTTTAAGATTAACGAATGCTCAACCAATACAAGAACAATTGGGTCCTCTCCAAATATGGAAAAGATCATCAAAATAAAGAAAAAAAAAACAAGGCAATACAAGAAAGGAAACCGAACCCTCGAAATCTTGTCTCGTTCCAGACATCAAGGAAAACGCAGATCATTTTGGGTCTTAGTAAAAAAAAAAAAAAAGAATGCTTTTTGTATCTCCAAAGAGAGAATATTAATGGTCGAGGTGTAATGCAATTGAAGCGGTGGGAACACCTATATATTTGTCCTCTCCTTTTCTACTATTTTTAGGAGATTTATTATTGACTATAATATCTATCTATTCATAACTGTCATGATTTCCCAAGTTATTTTTTCCAAACATTGTATCACTTATTTATATTAATTTTTATGTTAATTGACTATTATTGAAATTAATTATAAATATTAAAAATGCATAAAATAGTTGGAGATAATGTTGAGCCGCGGGGAACATAATCTGTTCAAGCGCCGTATACTATTACTCCATCCCAGCCTGCGATTGCAACAAAATCATAATCTTCCCCAAAGGTTCGATTACTTTCTGGATTTCGATTAGCGATATGCGATTAATCCATGTGATTTTGTCAGGTGCTATAGTCTTTATAATTTTCGGTTCATTGATGTGTTTGTCGTTGGAGTAATCCCATGGTCTACTGTTAGAATTATATTCTGTCTACGTAGTGTTCTCAGTTATGTAAATTATTGAGTTTTAAGAGTTTGGTGGTGATGCAGTGCAGCTGGGTAACCCAACCTCGCCAGTGCTTTCATGAATTTTTGAGTAATTAAACAATTTCCCTTTGTTGTTCGGCAAGCAATGAGATGATGCGTCGTGTTCGAGATAGTTCATGATTTCCCTGTGATACAATACAATCCTCTGTCCAATTGATTGCCTGACCTGTAAAGCTATCTGCAATTAAGTCGATGTGTTCAATTGTTTGCATTAGATGGGTTGTGAGATTTGATATACTGCTGTTTGTGTATTCGCATACAAGACTTGCTTTCTCTTTTTCTTCTTCATCCTTTCTCCGTAGATTATTGTGTTCAAATAATTTGCAGACAGATAAGAAGCTCAGAGTGAAAAGAGGAGAAGAGGAAAACAAAACCATGCAATTAGAGACCCTTCAATTCTCCTCCACCGCCACCTCAAGCCCACCTATCCACCTTCCCACATCCATCCCTCGCCCAAGACACCTCCACCTCCCACCCAATGCTGAAGCACAACCCAATATCACCGTACCTAAAAAACACTCCTCCACTCCCGGCAACCCACCACCATCACAACCCCAGCCCAGATTCCCGCTTCAAATCTCCATGAAACGATCCTCTACCTCGACTCCCTCGGCGTAGACTCCCTCCATTGCCTCCACGTTTACCCCCAGCTCCTCACTGCTCCCTTAGCCCAGCTCAAATCCACCGTGAACTTCCTCTACTCCATAGGCCTCACCACCCACGACCTCCGCCGCGTTTTCCCCATGTGCCCAGAAATCCTCAGCTCCCACTCCACAGTCACCGCCGCCGTCACTTCCTAATCAGGGAAGCCCAAGTGGACGCGTCTGACCTCCGCCACGTCATCCACAGGCGCCCGAGGCTCCTAGTCTCCAGCGTCGAACGTCAGCTGCGTCCCACTCTATACTTTTTGCAGGGGACGATTGGGATCGAGAGAATTGGGGCGAAATGTGCCCCGTTGCTGTCTTGCTCGGTGGAGAAGAAGTTCGTTCCAAGGATAGAGTATCTGCAGAGATTGGGGTTTTCTTACAGGGATACAGTGTCGATGTTCAGGAGGTTCCCAGCGATGTTCTGCTATGGAATCGAGGAGAATTTCGAGCCCAAGTTCGATTACTTCGTGGTGGAAATGGGCAGGGAGTTGAGGGAACTTGTCGAGTTTCCTCAGTACTTCTCCTTCAGCTTGGAGAATAGGATTAAGCCGAGGCATAGAATTTGCGTGGAGAAAGGCGTGTGCTTGGCCCTTCCCACTATGCTGAAGCTTCCGGCGAGGAGGTTCGTGGAGAGGTTAGAGGTGTGCTGTGATTCCTCTACACCAGTGAGTGCTTCTCCTTTGTCGTCTTCTTGTATGAGTAAGGACGATAATGTTACCTGAAAATCCCATGATTGTGGCATCGTTTGTAAGAGTATGTATATGTAATCTTATGCCATATTCATTATAGAAATGAAATTTTCGAGCATTATTGGGAAGGATTAGTTTTCATCTTATCCCTTCAACGTTACACGTTATACGTTGAAGCCTCCTCATTCTTGAAACTTAGTTCAACACTGAGAAAAGATTGTTCACGATACGTTCATTCATGCAATAGAAATAATGGTTATAGCAGTGTGATTACAAAGCCAAGGGTTTACATCGATTATAATAATCTAATTGAACAGTGTTAATTTATTCAAGAAAAATCAAAATAAATACTTTGAAAAGAGAGAACAATTCAAGGCCTAACTTATGTATGTATCAAATCAAGAGAAAAAATATATAAACTGAATGAATATCATTAGCCTCCGTCGCTGTTCGTCGTCATCATCCCGCCCTTTCTTCATCGATATATATATCGTTCATCATCAGTCAATACTTGGCCGAAGGAATGGAGTCCCAATTGAAATTCCCATCTCTGCTCTGCATCATCGCCATCTGCTGCAAGTCCGGCGCCGTTTCCGACACGCTCCAAACCTTGACCGACTTGTCTAAGCTCCCACTGTACACCACCCACTTCTTGTCCCCTTCACTCGACCCCTTGTCGGCCTCCACCGCCAGGCACTTCACCGGCCCATTGTGCCCCGTCAGCACCGACAGGCACGTGTGGACCGAACCCTCCCTCCTCCACACGCATATCGTCTTGTCCGCCGACCCACTGAACACCAAGTTCCCAGCCGCCTCAAGGCAAAGAACCGCCAATTTGTGCCCCTTCAGCACGCCGCCGTGAGACAGCTGCTTCTCCACCTCCCAGAAATTCACGATTCCGTCGGAGGACCCGCAGTACACCACCGAACCAGATGGGTTCACGGCGAGCGCCGTGACGGCGCATTCCTGGCTCAAAAGCGTCTGAGACAGCGTGTGTGTCGTCGCCGATTTCCCTTTCTGCTCCCTCTTCCACACCTTGACCGAGCCGTCGGCCGAGCCAGTGTAAACCACGCCGCCGACGCTGGCCACCACGGAGTTGACCGCGTCGTCGTGGGCCTTGACCGACTCGATGCACTTGTTGTTCTCCGCCTTCCACACCTTGAATGTCCTGTCCCAAGAGGCCGAATAGAGCAGTCCCTTCTCCTCGTCGATGCTCAGGCAAGAAATTGCATCCGTGTGCTTAATCCAAACGGCTGATCTCTTGCGCTTCACCTCGACGTAATTTCTGGGTCGGATCGAAGCCTTGAAGATGTCGAAGAAGGTGGGCATTGTCCCGACCCGTTTGTGGACGCTTGGGTTTTTGAGGTTAACCTTCCACACACGGATCTTGCCGTCCTGGTGGCCGGTGAAGATCTTTCCGTCGCCGGAGATGATGATTGCCTTGACGAGCCCACTGTTGGACTTGAAGGCGGAGAACTCCTCCATGTTTTTCCAGACACGTATGTTCTTGCTGTCCGAACCAGTGTAGAGGAGGTCTTCCTTGGCTGCGAGTGAATAGATGTGACCCTCTTCTCGTACCAGCGAGCCTATGAGTCCGCTCTGTGGCACGGCCTGATGGGCCGATGGGTCGGCGGACCATGGTGACTTGGCGAAGGGGGAGGCGTTTTGGTTCCATGGGGACATCATCATGGGCGAACCCTCACCGCTCATGCGGGTCGGGTCGTAGGCTGAGAAGCTGCTGTTTCTAGCGAAGTCGTCGTCGACGTCTTCTAGTGGGGTGGACGAGGAGGAGGAAGGCTCCGTGTGGGCCATGTTTGTCCTTTGGCTTCTGAGAACGTGGTTTGGGTGTTTTTTGAGGTTTGATGACGATGATCGAGACAAAAAAGGAGTGATCTTTCTTGGAAGGAAAATGGTGGTCGTGGCGTTTTTTTTTTTTTTTTTTTAGTTTGATTCTATTTGCTTGTTTATTGGGAGGGATGCATGGTGTTTTTGTGGGGGGGTGAAGGAGAGAAGGGGAGATTTTGTAGGGAGGAAATGAATAAACGATTGGAGTGGATTTGATGAAAAGAATATGTTTGTTTGGCTTTCGTGCCATTTGTGTTAATAGTTGGTTGCGCGAGAGTTTTTCGGTGAAAACAAGGCTCTTTACTTTTGTGTTACTGATGTTTGGATTTCTTGGTTCTAAACATTTTTCGTGAGAACAAATGCAATTTGTGGTAGCTATAATTTTAATGTATCATTTTGGGTGCAATATTACTTTTTATGTAGTTTTATTTTTGTTTGTGACCAAAACATAAAATGGTTAGATGTGTACAAGACACGGCACAACAAGATTCTTCGAAGAGGTTTTAGCCTCAAGGTCTCGTCGTAAAGAGGTCGATAAATTAACATATGTATATGTCCTATTAATATGGCGAGCTTTACCCAGAAATTAACATATAAAAAGATTCTTATTCTAGAGATTAGAGATGTTATTGATGCTTAAAGACAAGTGTGTTGTACTAATTCCCATTAACATGATGACGCTGACAGAATCTTTATTAGAGCCGACCAACTTTATTATAGCACGCCTTATTTATTGTATATTTATTTAGTCCTCTAAACATGCCCACATTGATATTCGTACTCATCCCATTAAACAACAAACCAGTTCTTGTTTCTTGCTTACACACACTCGCTCATAAATCACACACACACAGACAGACACACGCACACATCAACACACGCAATGTTTTCTATGATATCTAAGAACAAGAATGATGATAAAGAAGAAGAGTGCCCTGGGAATGACTGTGGCGTCAACGTCAGCAGCCACTTGTACCTAAAGCCACCGCACACCGCCGGAACGCTCGACAAAGCGGTTGTGCTCCGCCGCATCCGCCGCCGTAGGCGAGCCAACAAAGTAAAGTCCGCCGTGGAATCTCTGTTTAGCTCTCCCTTTACCTGGAATGATGATGACACCGCCGCTGCTGATGATGATGGCAAGAAGAAGAAGGGTACGGTTGCTAGGATTAAATGGGCTGATGATGCTTTTGCCGCACCTTAATGTGTAAATGTTCAGTTAGGGTATCTTCATTACACATGGATCAGTTCGTGTAAGAAGATTGCATATATGTATGTTTAGTCAGATCATGCGTGTGTAATAAACTGACCTGGAAAGTATGAGGTTTGATCATGGTAGGCTCTTAAGCTCTATTCCATGATGTATCTCCTTAGCAGTAAGATCGAGTCGAAAGACTTCGCCGAACTGTTTGATCAGCGAATCATAAGTAGCATCGATTAATTCATGATCATCGATTTTAGGACAATCTCTAACGACTAGCAACTCCTTTATGCTTCCTACTTCACGATCTTGAATCCCGCAAGGGACTATACGTTGAAAAGGGGCCATATCCGTGGTCACGTTCAAGGCCAACCCATGATATGTTATCCATTGTGATACTTTGATGCCAATGGCTGCTATTTTTTTATTGCCTGAAGATGATGAATGTAAGAAAGATTGTTCTTCCTATGATTATGAATTTCGAGCAAATGGCTAATTGATTGCGAAAGACGTAACTGCAAGGGCATACGCACCAACCCAAACGCCAGTTAAACCTTCGACTCGTGAAGCTTCGATGGCAAATGTAGAGGAAAGAACACGAATAACCACATCTTCAAGGGCTCGAAGGTACCAGTGAAGATCCATTAGTTGATAACGGAGATTGATTATGGGATACATTACTAGCTGCAAAAGAGAAAGCAATATTGCATGAGATTTATCAATCAATGTGACTTTATATTGCAACGAAGATCTCCATTACAAGGTGTGAACTCGAATCAAGGGGACCAAAGGTTCAATTACAATATGAACTGCTTAGCATCCGAACAGATTTTGATGGCTCTAATTCAATAAGGATATCAATGAAAAATGCCAAAGAGACACACCTGTCCTGGACCATGATAGGTAACTTCTCCACCTCGTTCAGTTCGATACAAATCAAAAGGCGAGTTCTTTGCATCGAAATTCAAGTATTCATCCGAACTACCAGCACCCAAAGTATAAACAGGGCTGTGCTGGAGAACAATCAAAGTATCAGTTGAATCTTCGTTCTTAACATTCAATGCCTTCTTCTCTTTCACAATGGTGTTTTGCCACGACCAAGCCTCGCCATAGGGAACAACCTCTTTGTGTAAATCGTATAAATCACACCTGAAAAACAGACAGCAACCACCGAAAGAGATAAGACGCCAAATAAAGTAGGTGGGAAATTCAGGTGCAATTACCTCCTTTTTGGGTGCTGGGCTGCTGAAGTTACATATTTTCTGCGAGATGAGTGATCCGCTTTGATTAATTTTGATGGATTCTGGAGTGAATTATGAGGATTGGAGCTGAAATTTGTGCTACTACAAAGAATCATTTCTCAAAGCTGTTGGGTTCTTATGAACATCGAGCATCGGCGGCGTTATATCTCTACCACGACACGGCGGAGCAAACAAAGCATCCCAAAAATAATAATTATGCAAACTGAAAAGGAAAGTACTTCATAAAATAGCTTTGGAGAAATTACTTTTGTAGGTTTTGTTGAAAAATTTTCTAATTCATTATTATAGGTTTAGAATTAACCGAACTGAAGTCTTGAACCGATATAGAATACAACCAAACGACCTTGATTTTCGAAAGTCTAAACATGATTTATTATTGTTACTTACATCTACATAATAAACAAACGTTACCATTAATTACCAATGCCAAAATTGAAACTCAAACAAGCAAGCCATAACGAAGATACACACGTATATCATCATTTCAAAACACCAACTTCTTCACAAATAAATCAAAATGGAGAAAATAATAGCATTCATATTAGAAGGGGCCATGCATTAGATGTCATATTGAGGCCAGCAAATCTCTCATCTCTGAAACTGCAGGTATGGTCTCTGTTGGATATATCTTAGCGACAAGCTGGGCAAAGCTCTCATACTTGTCAAGGAACTCCTTCTGCGCATTTCATCATTTTTAAATTAATTAATTCGTAATTGCCGCAGGAGAAAAAAAAAAGACTGGAAAAAATATATTTTGGCTGGTATAGTAAATGTAGTTGGAGGGGATTTCTATGCCATAAAGCGGCAAAAACAAAAGCATTTTTCTACCACAGAATGGGAATTAGTACCTTGCATTTATCCCATAATGAAGGCAGCAGTTCCTCTGAGGTCAAACTCTTTTGCAATCTCTTGTACATGGAGGCAATTGTCTTGTCAACCTACGAAACGGCATTGATCTTTCAGACATTCACACACACACCCATGGTGGTTCAATGTGTCAGTTTTGCAAATCTCTTATAAATTTAACAAATTTTTGAATCCTTTTCGATATTTGCTAATTTTTATAAATGATTTCGTAGTAATTTTTTCATTGCACTAACTCGAAAAATGGAAACGTTAGAAAGTACATACCCCGGATAGACTTGATTTTACAACCTTCCGCAGATCCGTTTTCAACAATCCAAGCTGGAATGGGATCTGAAACAATAGCATAACTTGGCATTTAAATCGATATGTTCATCGGCTGTTCAAATGGAATGTTTTGTTCCGGTTCAACATAAGCTATGGACATCATAGTAGAATCAAATGATAACACTCACAGTGAGTCTCTACTAAAAGGAGTTGTAAGAAATTTCGGAGGCTTTGTACTCTTACCTCTTCTGGTGGAATTGTGTACATCAAATCCTCTATTCTGCCAGCAAACTGGAAAAGTCTTTCGAAGTGCTGCATTTCAGAAAAATGGGAACTAAATTTATGCAACATTCACATGGCAAGCCAAAACAGCCACATGTAATAATGAATATCTTACATTATAAATGATTGTGCTAATAAAGCGGGTGCAAGCTTGCTCGTAAGATTCACTTGCTTGGTGATAAAATTTTGCTAAAGTGGTTACAACATTGGCCAGATCGTACAGACTGAAAAGTTGATTAAGTCATAAAACATGAGAATTGTCGAATGAGTATAAATATATGAAAGAAACAAAATATCATTGTGGAAGCAAAAAAAGGTGTAACCAGTGATACCTATTTTGAAAAGCTGCGTAATTTTCTAAAAGTAAAATATCAGCATATTTAGAGTCTGCTTGAGCAATTTTCTCCAATGTTGTAAACATAACTGTCACCTGCCAAAACATAGTACTTAATGAATATCATCGCACGGAATAAAATTTGCTAAAAATATATCAAATATACAAGTATCATTTTCAGATTATATGATATTGTCCAATTCTAGATAAATATTACGAATTTGTTCCATAAATGTCATCAGAAAAGCTGATAAATAGTAATAGTATGTGAGAAACAAATTTTCTTATTAGAGCCGAAAGGCATGGATTTATATTTGATATATTAGAAAAGAAACAAGGAAAATATTCGAGACGACTTACGAATTTTGTGTAAGCATTGTCAACCAAATCCCTTGACTGGCCCTGGATATATTGCTCCATGCGGGTTGCAAGAGTAGCAAATCTATGAAAAATCTTAATCGAATTAACAAGGCATCCAAATATACTGAAAGAAAAAATTTATTGTATACTATGAACTACGAGAAAAAGAACAAGTGAACATGTTCAAAAGAAAGATCACATATTTGTTATGCTTTGCCAATGCTTAGCTAGTATTGTGATGCTTGCTATAAAAGTGTAAAGATTGCATCCTAAAAGAATAAAGCTATAAATTATAGTTACTCAACCTGAATATATATGATAAGACTCCCGCCTGTCGCACATTTTTTTCATTTCTTTCAATCTGGTGGCAAGCTTCATCTACAAACTGAGAAGTTGGAAAAAAATGAACCAATGGGGAAAATATCATCATTTCTAGTAAAAGTAAATGGTTGGTACCATGTAAAATAAAATTCCAGCAAAAACCTTGATTACATTGTCACAAGTAGGAGTTTAATACAAGAATATAAAATATGACATACACGACTGAACTGCGTCGAAATTCTGTTGTCTAGGTCATCAAGTAAAATGCGCACAAATCCCGCAGCATCAGCTTTGTGTCCGGATGTATATTTTTCTGTTATTCCATGCATAGATATACATCGCAAAGGATCGATCTTGTATGCCCAGTCCACTACTGCATAAAAATCTTCCTACAGGATTGGACATGAAAAGACCAGGGCAACATCTTTTCATCAGAAACTGAAACTTGGCTCTAACCATGTAAATAACAGATGTAGGATACATATCAGCAGTACCTGTATACCATCCAGCAAATCACGCAGTGATTCATTCAATGCCTCGAGCTCAGAATTCTTTTTAACTGCAAAATAAGAATGTTAGAGAGAAGCAGATATGAGCTAAATGAAAAATAAAAAAAAAAACAATTTTTACCAGCTTTGTCATCATCGTCAATGTCCAAGATGCCCAAATCATCAGTATCATCTTCAATAACAGTTTTATTACCATTGGAAACACCACCAACAGGAACAAGAGCAGGGACTTCAAAGCACATGAAGTGTGCAAAGAATGAGCTCTACAAATTTATTCAATTAACAAAATAACGACTCTCATTGAAGCAGAAAAACGAATGTGAAACACGATGGTAAAGAGACTCTCAGAAGGTTATTAAACCTCGTCAACAAGGAGCGGAATAAATATTGTGAGCATTTTAGAATACGCTTCAGATACTGAAGAAGTGTCTGCACTATTTGCATTTTGACTAGCGCCGGCAGAACCATCGAGCCATACAGTTGGATTCCTTGACGCTTTTGTGCTAGCACGAAGTTCGTTTGCAAATTCGCGTGCCTAATATGGAAATAAAACCTAATATTAGACTGAGCTGCATGTTATCTTCTACGTTATGGGTACCAAAAGATTATAATTGAAGTACAACGACTGGAGGCAATAATGACAAGTAATATATCTCCTGACCTCACGACGTAAAAGCAAATTCAAAGAGCTACAGTATGCTTTCCGCAAAGGGCCTAAGCAATTTTTATCAAGAGTCTGCATTATTACAAATACGAACAAAAAAATGTATCAGAGAACAATAAGTGACTACATAAAAGTTAAAAGGTATCAGAAAGACATTAATGTTGTGATGTTGCAATAACATAGAAATTTTCAAAGCACCTTCAGGTGCTGCAAAAGCCGGGCATATGTCCTGCACTTGTATCGCAAATCAGCATGATCAGGTCTTTTCAACTGTCCTCGCTGATGAATTCAAATGATCAACGTGAACATTCAAATTTTCCTCAACAAACTAATATAGCAGTTCATGATCTGAAATATCAATGTAAAGTTATACCTGAGAGAAATAACTCTTGTCACTTATCATGAAATCCACCAAACTAGAGAAATAATTCCTAAGAAAATCAGAAGCCCTTTTGACAAAAGTATTCTTTAGTTTATCAAGTTCTGCCCGCTTCTCTCTGACCTGTTGCATTTCACCCATTCATTACAAACTCACATAACAAAATATATGAACTTCACAAAACTGTTGCTATCAGATTCCACTTTAAAAAAGACGTCGAGCCTACATATAAACAGATCATGTAAGCCGTCTTTCTTAAGTTACTACAATCCAGCAACTAATGGACATCAACGGCTACAGCCTAAACGGAGAAACAAGACAATTTACATACAGATCTCATGTTTCCATAGCAATGGTCTAACTTGGGTGCTTCAAGGCTTCTTATGGCATTTGATAACCACTCACAAGCTTCTATATTCTGAAGCATGCGAGCTTCGTCAAAAGAACCCCCTGTGAGACATGCTGCATACTGCACATGCAAGGGATAACAAAAAAGGACTGAGTGCGTTAAGGAGCATCACATGATGAAGAGTATCATGAAATACTGATAACAACTTAAATTGCAATAGGTAAGCCATATCACCTCAGGTGGGACACGAAGTCTCTCAAGAAGATTTTCAAGCTCCTCAATCAACGCCTTATTATTCACTGACTGCATCTCCAATTTGTTGTTACGTGTTTCAATCTGCATGTCCCAACAGTATATTGCAGTGGTCAAGCTAACTATGGAGAATCTTAAGAACGTTGGTACCAGAAGTTATTTTTACAGAAGAAACTGTCAATAATTCTTAAAATAAATGGCCAACAACGATATCTGGATGAACAGATATGGTTGCATGCAGAGAGATGAAGCCTAAATACGAGGAAAGCATTGAATAATACACATGGTAATAATACACATACCGATTCTATGTCCTCTCGCATGTGGCGCAATTTTACATTAAAAATGCTCAACCACTCATCCATGTCCTCAACACAGTTAGTTGCTGACTCGAGCCCCTGCAAAATCTGCATTAAAAGGCAAAGGTAACTCATTTAATGGATAAATAAACCCACAGAATAAAATGTACAGGATGGTTTTAATGAAGCCAATTGAAACATCACCTCATTTATCAAAGTCTCGTTTTCCAAAATTGCATGCACGTTTGCTGCTTCAAGTGCTTGAAGCTCTCGCTTCATCCTCTCGGAAAAAGCTTCTGCTTCGCCAATGCCCATGACATAACTAAAGGACATAAGACGAGTAACAAATCAGTACAATCTATCAGAGATGAGATTGCTGAACAAGGAAACAGATAAACCTATTCATTTGAAACTAAGATCAACACTCATTGAAACAATCGATCATAAAAGAACAATTTCTAGAACTTAAATTTTGCTGCCATGGAAGAGAATTATTGGTCCAAAAGCTTGTGTTCATGTGAAAAGGCACGCTACTTTTGCCGAGGCATGCTTCTTTGTCTAGATTCTTAACAGGTACGATTGTTGACTAGGGCAACTTTAAAGTTCGATATACAAGTCCATGAATGCTTCCAGTCGAGTAATAATATATGTGTCGAAGTGGGAAAAACATTTACGTACGTGCCTAAAAGAGCCTCCATGTCCTCTTCCTCTGCTTGGATCACAAGTTCCTTTTCAACTGTCACTTTCATTTCACCCTCAGCAACTGAAGTCCTAACAGGGCCATCTAGAATGTTCCCAGACTGCTTCATAGGTGCTGGAGTATTTTCCTGCAACGTAATAAAAACAAGTTGAATGCAAAATTGGGGGATAATAAGGTATCAGTCAACTATTGGCCACTGCCCCAATCTGGATAGGTTTCGTCAATGATTACAATGTTAAAACCAAAGGTCCCTTCTTCTGAAGTTACTTCTCTACCAAAACAAGCTCTCTTAAATCTTCATAAATTACTTTTACTCAAGTCTTCACCAGAATACTTCAAACTGGGTATTGGCACAAAATAATAATTGTAATTCAATGTATCCCAATCCTATCAAATTTAACGATATATTACCCTGTCATCTCAACCGCAACAATAATCGACCAAGAGCGACACGTATAATGATGCCATGAATAGTTCTAGTTAACTATATAACGAGTTTGCAAATCAAGCAGCAATGAAATGCAGAATACCTTAGCCCAAAGTGCCATCTCCACAACATCAACACCAATAACTTTAGGAAGACGGCCCAAGACATCCTTGCATGTATTTAAGATAGAAAGAAGAAGTCGATTCCTAGATCACAAAAAATCAACACTTATAAAGCATGGAAGATATACGTCCTAAACCACCAATAATTACAGGAATTAAAACCAATATCACTTTCATACCTGTCATCAATATTGCGCATGGTCCACTGAGGTGCAGCAACACTCTGACTTCTCAGGTTATCAAACCCCTTCAACGAATGTAATCAGCGCATTAATGAGATTGAACTATGCGAAAACTTTTATAGTTCAGTTTTAAAATGCAAAGGTCGAATGATATACCAGTATAAAAGAACATCCAGTGGGATCATTTGTTACAACTTCAACTTTCGATAGATGCTTCAGCTTGTAGAGCTTTGCTGGCTACATGAAGTAACAAGGCAGGTCATGAAATTAAAATGACAAATGGCTCCCCAAAGGTTTGGTCATTCACTCATTCTTAAGACGCGGGATTCAACCACTCTACGATGCCCGCTAATTCATTACAATTGATTCTAGGTTTCTTTTTAACTCCTGACATGTTTTTATTAAAAGGTAAATATTTCGAGTTCGAAATCCTGATTCCTTGCATCTCTAAACAAAACAAACCTCAAGAATACCACCAGTTGAATCTTTCAATACTCGAAGAAAAGCTTTCATCCTGTGTCCTTTATCCTTTGCTGCAAGAAACAAAAAGAAGTTATTGACGAAAATAACAGCTAAAGCAGGTGAAATTCAAATTATTGATACAATGCCGTTCCAGATCAAAGATCAAGTTGAAAATGCCACAGAAACTATTACCACAACCCAACAACATCTATATGGCATGGCATCCAAGGACTGCCAATCATGAACAAGAGAGGGAGAACTCTATGTGCACAATAGCAGCAATTCATTTGCGAATCGTTCGGAAAAGAAAGGTACAAACACGCGGTTGCGTATGACAACAAGCAGAGAAGCCATAAAGTAACAAGACCATAATACAAGTCAATAAACTCAAAAGGCAAAACTTACTAGTAATGGCGAGAACACGCGGCTTAGCCATGTGACTGCGTCCTAATTTCCCAGTTTTTCCCCAGATCGCACGACTCTTGGCGACTCTGATCGACAAAACGATACTTTCCTTCGTTCCTTCGATCGCAGCCTCACATAGCCGACGCAATTCCTGATCATCAGCGCTGGATTTAGCCATCCCTAAGCAGTAGAAGCAAGTAAACTATTTTGTGATTCAACCTTGTGCGCCTTTGCTTCTTATCGGGATGAGAAGTGGTGAGAGGAAATGTTGACTTTCAGTCACTTGCCAAGTCATTCAAGAGTAATAGAGTATGATAATGTCTCCTCTTTCTCTTAGCCCAAACGACGTCGTTAAAACACGATTTTCTTTTATTGTTCTTTCCTCTACATCGACGCCGTATTTACGGCTGGTAATAAAACCGCGTCCATGTTTTGACTGTTGGCTAAAGGTTTTGTAATATACATAGATTTTATTTTCATTGACTAATCATAATTTCAACGCAGAGTACAAATTTATTCATCGTTTTTATATATGTAACTTACGGAAATATAGGCCAGACCCTCGGAGGATTTTTCAACGATTTTGAAAAGTTAAATTTGGTAAATGGCAAAGAAGAGAAATATATAAAGTATTTTATAATTTTGTCCCCCGTCGTGAGTCTAAAGGAGTTGGAGGACTAATTAGTAAAACGCCTTCACATTGGGCCATTTGCGTGGTAAATAGCTCAACGGCGACATCTCACCGCTGACGGAAAGATGGCGGCGTCAGAAGCGGAGAGTCAGATTTCACCGTTCCTCAAGACCGGCGTTTACACCTTGGACGAGGCGAACGCCGTGTTCCTCGACCCGGTTCGGATGCTGAACCGTTCGTACACCCGGTTCAGGGTATCGTCCTCAGCCTACTACTCGCGCTTCTTCCTCAATCCCTCGACGAAGCTGGGAGCCGATGACGTTTGTAAGAAATCCGCGAGGAAGCGCAAGCGTGGGAAAGAGAAACTGAGACTTCTAAACGCGTCCGAGCAAGTCGCCGAGCAACGTCATCAGGTTAGTGTTCGTGCGGCGAGTTTTGTTTAGCTCGGATTAATAATTAGAGAAATTCTCTACCACTCTACTTCGAGCTCGGTGGCTCATGATATTTGCTGACACTGACTTGAAGTTCATGATATTAGCAATGGCTTTTCTTGTTTGAAGGAGTTGCGGCCATTGTTTTCAAAGGCACATGAGGCATTGCTTGGCACAAGTTGGCTTTTGGAAACATTGCCCAGTTTGAGGAGTGATGCCGAGGCATTTACCATTCATTCAGAGGCAAAAGAGAGTGAGCTTGATCTTGTGACGTTAGGCAGTGATTGGCAAGCTCAGTATTATGAGATTACTCTTAAAGTCCACAAAGAAGAAGAGGGACATGCTGAGGTAACAGGTTGGTTCATCATTGGGAACTCTTAGTTTGATGGTATTGTTCCATTTTGCATGAGAGTGATGGATGATATGAGAAGTATTCACTTTGACAATTCGCTATGTTCGGTTTGATAATCATTTTCCAGGCAATGAATCGTATGATATCTTTGCAGTTCCTGTTTATGAAAACCTTGTTTCCAATGGAGAAACTAGAGAGACCGTGGCCGAGCTATTTGACCATAAGTACATTTTGCCGAAGAAGAGTTGTTTCAATATGGTACGAGGCTGAACTTAAACCCTCTGTTACCAAGGATCTGTTTTTCTTATATACTTACAAATGAGGAGAATGTGGTAATCTACCTTTGTTTTGCATGTCTCAAAAAGTCAGATCTCAGGCAAATTCACAACCTCATTCCAGGTAAGAAAAAAAAATTGATCTTTACACGCCTCTTGATGTGCATCTGGTTGGGTCAGAAGTCCTATTAGATTTGCTAAATTTTGAATGCTTCTGTACTATTAGCTTCGTGGATTTCCAACTTGATGTTGATAGATAGGACACCATGATATAGCTTCTTGGTCTGAATTATCGAGGTTTAATATATGCACTTCTTCACTTTGTGATGGTTGTTAGAAGGAGTAGGAGTTTCTTTATAGTCTGTTGCTGGAAATATGTTGCTAGTTAAGCCTTCAACCGTTTTGATCGTTTACCTTCATTCTATGACAGCTGAATCAGATCGTGGCTTCAATCTTATAGTGATCGATCCACCATGGGAAAACGGCAGTGCCCATCAAAAACAAAAGTGTGTTCGGTCATTTTAGGGTTCTCCAGAACTTCTCGATTTGATTCAGTTTCTGAGGGAACTGATTTTTTCTTTCCTCACTTGACTATTGCTACAGATACAGGACTCTTCCCAATCGATATTTCCTGTCTCTTCCGATAGATCAACTCACACATACTGATGGTGCTCTGGTGGCCTTATGGGTGACAAATCGAGAGAAATTGCGCAACTTCGTCGATAAAGAGTTATTCCCCAGATGGGGCTTAAAGCATGCTGCTACCTTTTACTGGCTAAAGGTATAATCATCATCATTTTCTTCTCATTTTAAAATTAACAGGCATGAGCTTTTTTCGTTCTTGTGATAAAGATTAACACAAGCTATTGACAGGTTAAAGCCAATGGCTCACTGGTCAGTGATCTCGATCTCTTACATCATAAACCATACGAATGCCTTCTCTTAGGATTCAGTGGCGCGAAGGTGAGTCCCTCAGATGATTGAGTCCATATTATCTTTGTATATGATTGATATCATTTCCTAATGATCTAAGATATTCAGGAATTTAACTCGGAACTTATAAGACATGATCGAAGAGTCTTCATCAGCATTCCTGGAGAATACTCGAGAAAACCCCCCATCGGCGGTATCTATTTTCTTTTTCGCTCGCATCAGTTTGTCAGTAGGAAAAAGAAAGGTTAAATCAAACAAATGAATAAGAATTCATAGAAATTCGAATCCTTCTTATTTCTTTAAACAGAGTTGCTCCGTCAATATCTGCCTGGTAATAGGACCGCTCGCTGTCTCGATCTATTCTCAAGAGAAATTTTATCGGGGTGGACTTGTTGGGGCAATGAACCTCTCAAATTTCAAAGCTCAACATACTTTGTTTCTTCCGCTGGCGAGTAAGTTATAGAATTAAAGACATATATCGTATGAATCCATCTCTCGCAAGAGATTATCTTTCCTCATGCAAATCGATTGATCGACGTTAAGGTTAGAATGAAATGAACTATCACAAATGTTTGGGGGGAACAACATTTCTTGGCTTCGTTCTTTTTTCGACGTGCAAGATTGTGGCTTTTTGTCTAGCTTTGTAGAATTATTCTTTAACGTGCGATGTTTTGCTATTTCATTTACATTAACTGTTGTGAAAATGGCACCCTTAGATAGAGTTTTCAATGTATGCTAAAGTTATGGATCGATCAATCTAAGCAATCGCGAGCTTGATCGAACCCAAAAACAGCAACACACACACACACTTGTAAAGACAGTATTTAACGTGGTTCGGCCGAACTTTGGCCTACGTCCACGGATCAACCGAGCTCCCTTTCGTATTAATCACAACACAAGAATTGTACACCGCCGTGCCCTCTACAACTTTTGTGTTTAACTCACACCGTGATTCTCACTCTACGAAACACTACGAGCTCTCAAAGATAGCTACTCGAAACTCGCAACACTGTATTTATACTGCTACAGTCATGAATAAAGCATGATTCGCGATTAATCCTGGCCGCTTGATGTATCCGATCCAATGCACCAGATCTTGCCACGTCGCACTTGCTTCATTGCGTGACCCAGCATGAGAAGAATGCGATTTTATAAGTGGTTTGACGAGTTTACTCTCAGCCATCGGATTTCAATCTAACGGCCATAGTTATCGATCCGCTTCATCACCTTACTTTCAATCCCAGCCATCGATCGCGTTGGCGCGTCATCCACCGGCTGATATTTAATCGCTGAGCTTCAAATTCCAGCCTTTGATCTGCGCGCCAAGGAGATCCGACGGTCACTGTTCATCGCGACATCTCTTCAGCTCTTTCAAGTGTTCTTCAGCGCAGCTCATCCGGCCAACTTCTCAGGCGAATTCCGGCGACTCCGGCGAGGTGCTGGATCGTCATCCCCGACAATCTCCACCTCGAGACAGCCACCTCGCGATACCAACTCCCAGAATCTTCATCGCTGCCCTATCTCGCCCAGAAATTCGCCCCAAAGTCCATCAGAAATCAGCTCACCTCTGTTTTCAGTTTTGAGAATCCACCTTCACGAGCTTCGAAACCCCATCAAAGCTCCACCTCGATCAATAGGCCCTTGCTCGGTTGATCATCCAGCTCCCCTAGGAGCTGCGAGCCTCAAGAGTGAACTTGCCGACTCCAAGTAGGATTGAAATTTCCCACTTGGAATCGACTCGATACTTTGAGCTCACTTCCGTCGTTCGGCTCGAAGAATCCTCCACCCTAGCCTCTTGAGCCACCTCATGAACTCTTCCCCAGCTAGGAATCATCTTCTTCTTGCCCTTCCTCGCATCCAAAACAGATTTGGCACTCAGATCTGCAAAACAAAACTCATCAGTTTTTGAAAAAACTGTGTTGACAGTCCGTTTTGAGGTCGATTTTTCTCCATCTTCCTCGCCATTTCTTGAGCTGTTCTCCACCTCAAATCCATCCCTGCCATGTGGACTTGAAGTACCCTCATCTCGTGGCTCAAACAACTCCATCTCGGGCTCGGAAATCGCGTCGCAAACTGCCATGTCGAGCAGCCCTGAAGCAGTAGCAGGTTTCTGAAAAACTGCTGCGAGCTCCCGTTTTGGCCGGCCAGCTTCTACCTCTTCCCGAGCTTTCTGGGGCACCTCTATCACACCATTAGAACCACCATACTTCCTAGTTTCATGATGTTCCTTTGCCTCCACAGAACACCCCTCGAGCACGTAGATACACTGCCGTCTTCGGCCCGACAGAATCAACCTATTCTGTTTTTTCACCACAATTTTCCCGGCTGCGATTTGGGTGTTAAATCCCCTCCTATCCAAAGCACCAATGGATATAAGATTCCTTCTAAGGTCAGGAACATACCTGACATCCTTGAGGATGCTCAACACCCCATTAGCGAGCCGCATTCTCACGGAACCATAGCCACTTACCTCGAAGCATTTCGCATCTCCCACCTTGACTGTTTTTCCCTTTAGCTCCTTAAAGTCGTGCAACCACTCCCTCTTGCAGGTTATATGGAAGCTAGACCCTGAGTCTAGGATCCATTCTTCACTCCTCTCAAGCTCCGAGACAGCCAAGACCTCAGCATACTCAAAACCATCCTCATGGAAGTTTGCTGAGTTTGCACCTCCGGTTTTCTGCAGCTTCGGGCAGTTTCTCTTGAAGTGTCCCACTTCATTGCAGTGAAAACACCTCCTAGGTTCATCAAGCTCCTTCCCCTTTCCCTTCTTCTTCCATGACTTGACCTTATTCTGCACATAAAGCAAATCAGCAGCACCAGAAATTTCAGAACTGAGTTTAGGTGTACCTCGGCTGTTTAGTTGCTTTGTGCTCAGTGCAGACATCACATCTTCCATACTTAGCTTCTCCCTTCCATAGAGGAGAGCCTCCTTGAAGTAATCATGGCTTTTTGGCAAGGAGCAAAGCAGCAAAAGAGCTTGATCCTCATCCTTGATTTCCTCTCCAATGTTTTGCAAATCAAGGATTAGCTTCTGAAACTGATTGAGCTGCTCTTCAATGGCTGTTCCTTCTTCCATTTGGAATCGATACAGAGCTTGTTTGAGATACAACCTCCTTGCTAGGGACTTGGTCATGAAAAGGGAGTCTAGCTTCTTCCACAATGCCTCGGCCGAAGTCTCAGCTGCAACCTTCCGAAGCACACCATCTGATAAGCTAAGGATGATAGCTGAATACGCCTTCTCTTTAATCTTCTTCTTCGCATCTGCGGTTAAAGTGCTAGGTTCCATCTCCGCATCTGGCTTCAAGGCTTCCTCTAAACCTTTCTCAACCAACACGGCCTTCATTTTGAGCTTCCACAGCCCAAAATCATTCACCCCATTGAAAACTTCCATCTCAAGCTTAGTCATCGTAGCCATCTTCCCGGGAATCGAGCTCCTTCGATCCACGCTCACCGCACCACTTGTTGTGAAAATGGCACCCTTAGATAGAGTTTTCAATGTATGCTAAAGTTATGGATCAATCTAAGCAATCGCGAGCTTGATCGAACCCAAAAACAGCAACACACACACACACTTGTAAAGACAGTATTTAACGTGGTTCGGCCGAACTTTGGCCTACGTCCACGGATCAACCGAGCTCCCTTTCGTATTAATCACAACACAAGAATTGTACACCGCCGTGCCCTCTACAACTTTTGTGTTTAACTCACACCGTGATTCTCACTCTACGAAACACTACGAGCTCTCAAAGATAGCTACTCGAAACTCGCAACACTGTATTTATACTGCTACAGTCATGAATAAAGCATGATTCGCGATTAATCCTGGCCGCTTGATGTATCCGATCCAATGCACCAGATCTTGCCACGTCGCACTTGCTTCATTGCGTGACCCAGCATGAGAAGAATGCGATTTTATAAGTGGTTTGACGAGTTTACTCTCAGCCATCGGATTTCAATCTAACGGCCATAGTTATCGATCCGCTTCATCACCTTACTTTCAATCCCAGCCATCGATCGCGTTGGCGCGTCATCCACCGGCTGATATTTAATCGCTGAGCTTCAAATTCCAGCCTTTGATCTGCGCGCCAAGGAGATCCGACGGTCACTGTTCATCGCGACATCTCTTCAGCTCTTTCAAGTGTTCTTCAGCGCAGCTCATCCGGCCAACTTCTCAGGCGAATTCCGGCGACTCCGGCGAGGTGCTGGATCGTCATCCCCGACATTAACGAGACTGATAATTGCTTGATATCTCGTCGATGTATCGGCTCAAAATGGTCCACATATATTCCCCTGCAACGGCATATGACATAATATGGTCAAAGTTGTTCTATATTTGGGATCTCTGTGCCTTTAGATGCAGAAAGATTCTGTTATGCCTAATGTAACGGTTTGATGTTTATATTTATGTTCAGGAAAAAAAAAACAATATACAGTACCTTACCACTTTGTTATAAGGGGCAATTACGGATCAGGCCCTAGAAAAGTTTCAATTTAGTGATCAGGCCCTGTCAGAATAATCTTTAATTTAAAGGACCAGTTTTTTAAAAAATTCAAAGGTAAAGGCCCAAACTATATTTTTACTAAAATACCCTTCGTAAAGGGTTCTCTGAAGTGGTATTCGACGCGATATTTACGTTACATAGATCTGACGACTTGTTACCGTAATAACCAAACACGTTACTTTAAACTGATAAAATGTTACTTCCCGATAGTAAACTGTTTTTTTATGCATTTTTATATATATTCGGCTAATCGAAACCCAGTTTTCGCAGAATCAAGCACAATCGACTACCCCATCAACCAATCAATTTCAACGTGTTCACGTAGGATTTATCTGATATTGCTGAAGTACGATGTATGAATTTTGATGAATTTTTATACGGTTTGAAAGTTGAGAAAAAACGGGCCAAATCGAACTATATTTTCGTAGCAATTGCAGCTAATCTTTGTGTATTCGAGGTACCCATCGTTTGGGCATTTCATAGGCTCTGTCAATTTTGAACAATCGTCACCTCATCAATTTTGAAACGTACGTTGTGTGAAAGTGGTCGTATGGAAGGCATAGATTCATCTGTAATAAGTGTTACTATTTTATGCATTCTTGTTACTGATTTATGTTTTCGTGTTATAAACGTACGAACAAAGTGTATCATGATACAAAAGGTAACTTATAATCGATTTGGTCATTTTTGGTATATTATGACCTAATTTTGTTTCTCAAAAGTATTGTTGTGGTATTTTGCTTAACGGACCTGTTTCGATAATTTTTGGCACAGATGTAGGACCCCGGTCCCCGCAAATTAGGTCGGCCAATAAATTAAGTGTACGCTTTACGTAATTCCATGAAAATTGCGTGTATGTTGAATGTCCACGTGATGTACGAATTTTATGCTCGTGAATTATACGTGAATTTCACGAAATTAAGTGTCAATGATTTTCGCGCTCATGATGACTCAAATTTGTGAGGGGTAATTTTCGAAATATCAAAGGAAACAACTCATAATAGCTAAATGGGAAATTTCTAGAATTTATGTTGGGCTAGGAATTTATTTTTGAACATATTATGATATGGACCTCCAAGTGGGCTAAAATTCGAATTAGGCCCAATTGTGAGAAATACCCAAAATGGGAGACAAGTTTCCCCAAATTAAGGGAAAACCCACGCCTATACCATGTCTACCCCTTAACATGAAAGAAAATATCTAGCCAAAGGCCAAACCCCAAAAACCCCACCTAAGAAATAACGAAAAGCAAGAAGGAAAGGAGAAAGAAGCCGAGACAGAATTCGGACAAAGAGCACTCAAATCAGCTTAGGGTTTTGAAGTTGGTAAGCAAAATACTCCCTCCTAAGCTTTTAATCTCGTACCTTAGGTGTGGTTGGGAATTATTAAATGCATTAAAGGCAAGCAGTTGGGGAGAATTTCGAAAACCTAGTTGTGAGATACAAATGAGGAGTAAGATTTCGATGTAAGTTGATAATTAGGACTTATAAAACCATGGTATTAGCTCTAAGTAGGTACCATACGATTTCAGTAGCCAAAAAAGGGATGAAATGAAGAAGTTTCGATGGGATGAATTAGGAAGAAAGCAGCTTCGATTAAGTGAACAGTAGAGTTTCGATCGAAAGTGAGAAATCAGAGAATTTAATTTAGAATTTCGGGCAACATGAGAAATACAAATTCAATTTGACCCAAATTAAATTCTGAATAGACAATTTAATAAGAGGAGAGTTTCGACCGAAACTCATCTTGATGCATGAGTTTCGACCGAACCCTAATTTCCAATTCATGGAATTGATCGAAAGTGGCTAACCACTTTGCATGGTTTCGATCGAAACCTATGATGTCCATACTCATGCAAGACACGGCGAAACCCTGAAATTAATTGAGAGTAGCCGATTTAAACGAGTTTCGATCGACACAAAACTCGGCGAAACTCAGCCACCAAATCGATTTAAAATTCGCCCCTACACATATAAGTTTCGATCGAAACTAAAGATGATAGCATGATGACATAAGAACTCGGCGAAACTCATCCACTTTCGGGCGAAACCAATGCACCTTAAATGACAAATTGGAGTTAGGGTTTGGCAAATGAGTTGTGATCGAAAGTGGTTATTAAATGTGACTTTCGATCGAAGCAAACCTCGGCGAAACTCACATAATTTAGGACTTCCATTGGATGAAATTAATCGGGCGAAACTAGTTCATGACAATTAATTGAAATTGGAAATTTAATTGGAAGAATTCAATCAAATGAAACCTAGTAGAATCAAGTTACTTTCGCCGAGACACATATGAGTTAGAACAAATTAATTCTAACATGACTTAGCATAGAAATCAAACGACTTGGGAAAATTAATAAGGCAAATCAATTTATTTGGAGTCTAGGAAACTAATACGAGTCCGAATAAGTAATAAGACAGGATTAAATATTTTGGTGAATTAGCCTAACGAATCAACCCTTTTATTTAAAAGGTCGTACGATAGGAGCAAACGGGGAGAATACTAATTTCGCTTGGACGACAAGTAAGTAGAAATTCAACTACGACACGTAACTTGCCTGCGTCCAAGTATGTGAATTACGTGCTCGTGTATTTTCTATGAAATGTGTACGTATGATATGATTATTTCTATGCATGATAGTATGATTAGCATATGTACATGAGCATAGCATGAGCACTTGCACGCATGAGTAGTACCTAAGGAGCGAGGTATGAGCGTGCATAAGATCGCCTGTGTGCGATGTATATTCGCCGATATTGGCGTTTGTGTCGACTCGAATGAAGAGTCACGGCTTCCCCTATGCAGCCTATAAGGCCTGAATAAGAGGCTGGGAAAATACCCCGTACGATAAGGCCTGAATAAGAGGCTGGGAAAATACCCCGTACGATAAGGCCTGAATAAGAGGCTGGGAAAATACCCCGTACGATAAGGCCTGAATAAGAGGCTGGGAAAATACCCCGTACAATAAGGCCGGAATAAGAGGCTGGGGAATTAAAAGCCGAGGGCCCGTAAGAAATAAGAGTATAAGAAAAAGAGTAAGAGCGAAAGAAAAGAGTACGAGTATGAGAAAAAGAGTACGAGCGTTAGGAAACGACGGCGTGGATTGTCGATCGTTAGGACACGTGCATTCATGCATAATTTCTGCTTACTGAGCCTCGGTGGCTCATTATTTATGTTACGTGTTGTAGGTACTGACGATCACGGTACGTGATCTGACTTTTACACGAGGCCGATCTTTTGACGCAATCCGACCGCTTTTGAGGTGGGAGTGTGTGTATGGATGACGACCTGTGAAGGCCGGGCGCATAGGGAGCTTTTGGCTGCACACACACACACACTTGTATTTTGTGTAGACATGATTTCGATGATTCGTAGAACGAATTACGAATATTCTTTTGACATGTATATAAGACTTCCGCATGCATGTTTTAAAATGAAAAATTTTATTCGCATTTTTACGCATTCGCACGATAACGAATCATGAACACTTAGAATTAGAACGGAATATGAGGGCGGGACGACGGGTCCTGACAACAGAACTGTTACTTCATGAAATAGAAACGTTACTTGGATTTTCTAAGATGGTATATTATGATGTATTTTTGTTTTAAGCATCGATGTGTTATTTTATTTTTCTTAGCAGACCTGTTACGATAATTTGGGGCACTTAATTGTTACTACCTCAAAAGTTACTTGGAATATCCGACGTGGTATATTCTGATCTCCTTTTGTTTTTCATAAGTATTGATATGGTATTTTATTAGCAGGCTGTTTCGATAATTTGGCATGGAACTGTTACTATATGAAATCGAACCTTTACTTTTTTTATCTGAAGTGTTATACTACGACCTACTTTTGTTTTCATATGTATTGATGTGGTATGTTTTTTAGCAGACCTGTTTCGATTTATTTGACGTGGAACTGTTACTAAATAAAATATAAGTGTTACTTGTTCTATCGAAAGTGTTACTAAAAGTACATGAGTTGTTACTAAATAAACAATAAACATTACTGTGGATTTGGGGGATTTGGGGATTTGGGCGGAATTTGGGGATTTACGATACATGGTAAATTTTGGGCGGGATTTGTGGATTTGGGCGGGATTTGGGGGTTTGGGCTGGATTTGGGATTTTGGCAATATGGTATCGGGCCGTGTTACTAAAAACTATTTAACTGTTATCGGTTACTTAAATTATGTTACTGAACGTTGTTTATGTGTTACAAATTGCTGCCGTTATCGAACTGGGGTTTAGGGTTATGTGTGTATGGAGATTGGTGGCATTCGCAACAATAAACCCAAGCTGTAAACATGTTAATGCTCCAAAAGATATGGGTTTTAAACGGATTTACGATACATGGTAAATTTTGGGCGGGATTTGTGGTTTTGAGCGGGATTTGGGGATTTTGGCAATATGGTATCGAGCTGTGTTACTAAAAACTATTTAACTGTTACCGCGTTACTTAAATTATGTTACTGAACGTTGTTTATGTGTTACAAATTGCTGGCTCGTTTCACTATCATCCACCTTCATCGAACAATGTGGCTTTTAAAGGAATTTGGTGTGATAAATGGATCAAATCATACATTTACAAGTTGTTAATCTTGTAAATCTCGATCAATGTGCATTTATGAACGAAATTAATCGAATTAGTAATGTGGTACTGGAAACCTATTATGTGGTATCATAATCTGTAAACACGTTATTCGCTAGGTTTGCATTGTTATTTTATAGCAAACATGTAGTATTAAATGCGGGCAATCTGGTACTGGTGACGATAACGAACCATCCTATTAAAATTCCTTAACAAATAACTTCGAGAATGTATCAAATACAGTTTTACGACATATAAAATGATATTTGTGGTTTAATTTTAAACTTTGAATACGTTTGTGATAAAATTCGTAATGTTATGTCTCATTAAAAGAGATACTAGTGTATGTTGTGAAGGAATAGCTATATTTATACATGATATTTTATCTCAACTTTCACATATTGATATCAACATTCGCAAAACGTGTCTTTTAAAGAAATTTTGTGATTTAGCTTCATCATATCATCTATTTCTATGAATTTCAATCTTATATAACCGAACGAAATGAATTTATGAACGAAATTTAATCGAAATAGTAATGTGGCATTGATTAGCTATTCTGTGGTACTTGTAGCTACAAATTTGTTATAAATATTGCGTATATTGTTATTTTTTATCAGATATGTGGTATTATTTGCAGGCAATGTGTTATTGTACTGTTAATATCTCTGACATTCTAGAAACTCCTAGAATGTTCTTAACGAAATGTTACCCAAATTGCGTGAATTGTTACTCAGAATAAAGAAAATGTTACCGACCAACTTTTTATTGGCAAACGTGTTATTTACGGGTAACGAGTCGTTATTAATCTCTCATTATATGTTACGTTTTGCGGATATATTTGTTATGAATATCTAGACATATTGTATTATTGTTCCACGAATTGTTACCCAGAAAGCATGAAGTGTTATTCAGTGACCATTTTAATTAGCAAACGTTTACCACTTAGATCTCATCAAAATTCTTCATTATTCCATGATTAACATCAATAATTGTGGTCGATAACTAAGGCCCATGATGAAATTGTGTCGAATTTACATTATTCGGTCATTAAACTCGAGATTTCACCGTATTAAACGTATGTTTGGAGCATTCGTGCTTTATGAATCTCGAAAATTCTCTTTAATTATGAAGACCCATGAAAAATCGAAGCCAATACAACGTTTGCTGTTAGTAACGTCGAGATTGGATCGAATTTCAAACATGAATTTTTCAGCTTATTAAACGTATGTTTTTTCAGCTTAAAACCATTATTTTTGGGGGCACTAAACATGTGTTATTTACGGGTGACGGGTCGTTATTATTTTCTCACTATATGTTCGTTTTGCCGAAATATTTGTTATAAACATCAAGACATATGGTATTATTGTTCCAAGAATTGTTACCCAGAAAGCATGAAGTGTTATTCAGTAACCATTTAATTAGCAAACGTCCGCTTAGATCTCATCAAAATTCTTCATTATTCCATGATTAACATCAATAATTATTGTCGATAACTAAGGCCCATGATGAAATTGTGTCGAATTTACATTATCTGGTCATTAAAGTCGAGATTTCACCGTATTAAATGAAATTTCCGAATTGTGTTTGAAGCTTTTGTGCTTTATGAACTTCGAAAATTCTCTTTGAGTATGAAGACCCATTAAAAACTGAAGCCGGTACAACTTTGTGCTGTCAGTAACGTCGAGATTGGATCAAATTTGGAACATGAATTTCTTCTTACGATCGATTGAGTGTAAGGAATGTGTTATTGCAGGAAGCGGTATTATTTTTGAATGATATGTTACTTTTGCAACATGATTTGTTATTTATTAAAAGAAACGTGGTATTTTCTGCTATACGGAAAACATTTATTTTCTCACAATTAACGTCACTAATATCTGAAATTTATCAACACTTATGATCAAATTAACGATAATTTCACCTTTTATCATCACAATCGTGGAGATATCTTCGGGTCTTATATCATCACATTTATATTAAGTATTTTTTTCGTCGATTTGGCATATGTCGAGTTAAATATGCATCATTTAGGTATTTTCGTCTGATTTATTCGTTTATTAGTATTGGTATTATAATTGATAAAGTTATTACAAAATATATGCGATATTGTACTCAATACAGACAATTTGTTATCCAAATGAATGGAAGTGTTTTTTTAAGCCCAAAACTGTTATAATTATCTCGACAGCTGTAACGGATCATTTAGGTATCCTGTGGTAAATTTCGCATATGTCAGGGATATTTATGTCTTTTTGCAGCCTTTAGGTAGTTTTCACTGAACTTTTCGAAAATTAGGTCCTTTAGCCTAAATTAAATTCAAGTGGGGCCTGAACCCAAACTTAAATATGCTATTGGGGCCTGAACTTTAATTAACCCTTGTTATAATTATATTTGATCGTGATCGTTGATAGTGTTTCTATTTGATAAAAACTAAGCACACCAAAATTTGATTAAGAAAAAAAAAACGTATTACTGTGTCTTTCGAGCATATCTTAGTTTACAGCAGTTGCACACTGACATGGAAGGCTTGTTGACCGGCCATGGGGCCCACGAAACAAGCACATGAAGTTTCTTTTGGTCCAAATCCTTCTTTTTTAAACGTCAGAACAATGATAAAGATTTGTACAAGCAGAATATTTCATATTTTAATACAAGTACGAACAGCCTTATATTTTCCAAATTATCAATTAATCTGCTGAACTGAACCGCTCATTTTTATTTACTTAATAGGCAGCTTTCTTAAAAGGCTGAGTCATTTGGTAATAAGGCTCTTTATCTGTTTCTATTTTCCAAATAACGACAGAGAAAAAACACGCACTAAAACACCTCCGTAAAACACACACACGGTTTCTTTCCTTTCTTCACCCCTCGAAACTAAACTACTGATTACTTCACACCCTGCAAGGCATGTCCCACAACCTCAACAATATATACGTACATTCACACATACGCCCAAGTAGGAAAATGATTGTGTAGAGAAACAAGAAAAAGGTTGTTTATTTAACAAAACGAGAAAGAGAAAGATTTACAGAGGAGAGCTAAAAAAAAAAAAGAAAAGCAAAGGCGAAGATCATGATGTGGGAAGGTGGAGGCGGATCTTCGTCGTCGCCGCCGTCTCCTACGTCGCAGCCGCCTCTATCAGGTGGTGCTGTAGGCCGGAGGAAGCCGTCTTGGAGGGAGAGAGAGAACAATAGGAGGAGAGAGAGAAGACGAAGGGCCATAGCTGCTAAGATTTACGCTGGCTTGAGATCGCAGGGAAATTACAATCTGCCGAAGCACTGTGACAATAACGAAGTGCTCAAAGCTCTTTGTGCTGAGGCTGGTTGGGTTGTTGAGCCTGACGGCACCACTTATCGCAAGGTTCTTTGCTCTAATTCTTCAAATCTTTGCAACTGTCAGCTCTTTTGATCTTGTTGAGCTCTGTGTTTGCTTGGATTTGCTTAGATCTGTTAATCTAGGATGTGGGTTTTGCTGTGTTGCTATCAAGATTGGATTTTATGAGCTTCCCTTTTTAGTTTTCTCAGACTCGTTCCAAGGGCTTTAGCCTATGAAAGAGTTCAAGAGAACTTTTTTTTTTTTGTGTCTCTATTCATTTTCCCAGTTCATGAATGTTCATATTTAGCCATGTTGAATTGAACTACTTGTGTTATTACATTATCTTCTAAAGATACAAGGGCTTCTGAAATCATTCGAGACCTCGAAAGATTACAAGAGCTTGGCAAAGATTATGGGGGGCAGTGTTTTCTAACTTCCTAACACTTTCATCACTGTCCTATTTCTAACATCTCATTCGATTTTTCCAGGGATTGAAACCAATCTCAATTGAAAGAGGCATCATGTCAGCGAACATCACACCGAGCTCGTCAAGAAACCCTAGCCCGCCATCATCTTACTTTGCAAGCCCCGTCCCTTCATACCAACCGAGCCCAACATCATCTTCTTTCCCAAGCCCAACTCGCATGAACTCTTCTTCTTCACAATCGAATCCATTTGCTTTCCTGTTAAACTCTATACAGTCTTCTCTCCCACCCCTTCGAATATCCAACAGCGCGCCCGTGACCCCACCACTCTCATCTCCTACAAAGCAACTATCTAAGCAGCAGCAACAGCAGCAACATGTCTTCAACTTAGCGAAACAATCCATGTCTCAATTCAACGTCCCGTTTCTCTACGCAGCTTCAGCCCCTTCGAGCCCGACCCGTGGGGCCCGTTTCAAGCCAGCTACTATACCCGAGTGCGACGAGTCTGATACCTCTACTACTGATTCAATGCATTGGATGAACTTTCAAGGCTATGGCAATGGTGGTAATGTTGTTATTCCTACTTCTCCTACTTTTAACCTTGTGAAACCTGTGGCTTCTTCGCATGGGATGGATGCTATGACGAACTTTAATGTTGGTGTTATGGATAAGGGTAAGGGTAAGGAGTTTGGGTTCGAAAACGCGGCAGTTAAGGCTTGGGAAGGCGAGAGGATCCACGATGTTGGAATGGATGATCTCGAGCTTACGTTGGGCAGTGGTAAGAACGCTCGCGGTTGAGTTAAACCCTTCGAATTCGAGGATTGAATTGGTGAAAGAAAAAAGATCTGTTTTTTGTGCCACCATTGGAGCTTTATCAAGATTGCTTCTTTTAGGTTTGAGTTATGTTTTTTTTTTTTAAATATTTGTCAATTTTTCATATTATTGATATGTTCGAGTTGATGTTTGTGTGTTTTGAGCAGCTAGTTCTTTTATTTCAGCCTTATGATATTATGCGGACAAGAACATGTCATGTTTGATCTTTGAATATATATTTAAATAGAACTTATTTGATGCGTTTGTGATTTCTTTTCTTTCCGTGATTATCTGTCAATTGCGCCTTTATGACTTTGTCCACCCCTGTCGAATCATAATAATTAATGTATGTTTATATATATAGGCTTTGTTAATCATGAATGGGTAACAATTATATCTATCGAAGGCAAAGGTGGATAAGCCTACAAACAATATCGTATTAAAAAGGTCAATTATTGTTGCTACCACACCGTGATGGGTGGCCTATATTCACATGTAGTGCTTCGTGAATGGACTACGTATGATTGTTGCGGTGATTCGTATTATTACAAAGCATAGATAGCATAGCACTACTATGGTTTGGTCAAAACCAAAAAGAGAAAGACCCCCCAATAAATGTACTGTATCTATAATAATAATAAAAAAAAACAATCTTTACTTCGGGATTGAATTAAAAAGAATTGATTTTGATTATGAAGACGACAAGAGACCGACAATACGCACTACTATTGATTATCTGTAACTGTCTCAACATGCAGATGCACTTCATCAAACACTTTCTCTCGCCGCTTCTATTTCAATTATGTAATGTAATAAATAGCCACGTGACAATGGGGCGATGTTCATTGCATCTAAACTACGTATATAGATCATTTACTAACTTAAGCAGACAAGAGAATTATGATATTGTGACCTGTCTTGTTCAATGAGGTATGATGATAGGCAGGTTGACATATCTTGAGATAGAATAATCAGATAATACCGTTTAAGCTTAGTTTTCTTCTCATGTACAAAGCTGCGATGCAATGCAATCAACACACAGACAGGCAAAAAAGAATCATGTATTTACAATGTGGCGATTTCGACTGCTCTCAAATTGTGGTGCTGCTCTCTATGCGCCATTTGCTGGTGACGACTTTTCCTATATAATAGGAAAAACAAAACGAACGCACAAAAGATGAAATGAACCCAACAGATATAATGCATCGTCTGAATCGAATCAAAACCATTTGATCAAGCAAAATCAGTGTGGTAGTACGTCCAGGGGGGGGGGGGGGGGAGAGAGAGAGAGAGAGCACCTTCTTGTGTTCATTGGTGATGTAGGAAACGACGACGGTGATGTCATCGAGCTTCCCACCGTAATAGCGAAAGCCAGCTTCTTGAGCAGCTGCAGAGAAAGGAGTCTGGCGGTTTTTGTCCTGAGCTCTCTGGCGAGCCAATGCAGCAATCTTCTGAGCAGTCACCTGAGGTTCTAAACCTGCTCTAACCGCATGAACCACAATTGCAGTTATGTCGCTGTTGTACAGATTGTCAAACAGCCCATCCGTTCCCGCAATTATTACATCTCCCGGGGCAACGGGCACCGTGAAAACCTGCCTCAAATCACAATTTACAAAGCAAAACCAGAGATATTATTATCAGCTAACAGAAACAAAAAAAAAAAAAGAAAGAATGCTAGAAGATTTAGATGCTTAGAGAGGAACCAAAGCAAGAAACCTGTCCAGAGCTCGGCAAATCGGCACTATTCTCACTTTCCAACTGATAAGTGAAATTGAAATCGTGCTGCTGAGCTGGCGATCTGAAAACCGTCGAACCGTCTCTAACCACCATAAACCCGCTATCCCCGAGATTAACCGCATGAAGACCCTTCAAGAGCAGAACCAATCATAAAAATTAATAAAAGTGGAATTTCTTATGGATCATAGAAACCCTAATCTAGTTTCGCTTACGACAGGCGTGTAATGTCGAGAGAGACCATCACCTGATCGGTTAGGGCGATTATACACGCGGTTGATGAACCTTTTGCTTTAGTGCTGCTATAGGCTTTCTCGAGAACTCGGGCAGGGTCGACAGATCCCTTCGGTTCTTCTTTAATAGCACTGACGGAGTTAGACATGAGCTCTCGTGCGTACTGACCCGCATCGATACCGTGCTCAATCCATCCACCTACGCCATCAGCTACACCAATGGCTTGCTCGTCTGTACAAATGAAATGTGCGTCTTCTCCGCCGGTTTCTTCTTTCTCGGGATGGGGAAGGTAGCACGACCCCGAGTTTAGTTTCAGATTTCTGTTAACTGGAACATTCCTGCTACAACAAATAATAGCATGAGACAAACGTAGCGTGTATGAAACGATGAAAGTTGACAAGAAGATGGAAGCAGCGTACAACTCTGAATCGGCCGAACTTGAATGACTTTCCTGCCCAACGGATCTATCAAACAATACATTCTCAGACGAGTTAGCAGAGGAATATGCAGCTGATGAGGAATATAAACCATCAAAGCCAAGTCCTGGGACCAAATTTCTCCACCTCTGAGCAACATTATATACGAAATATTGGTAGAGAAAGAAGGTATTGTCTGACTTCTCATTTTTCAAACTCATAGTAACTCGCCCGCGGTTTTCGAACCCTCTCCTAGTGCACGAACCAAAAGAATGGAAAGCAGCTAAACTACGGCGAGCAGGCCCAGATGTAAAACCACTGATAGGCCGAACGTTAATAGCCGATGTAGGTCTGCTGCTGGCCATAAGAACTTTAGGAGGCTTAATAGGAACTCGATCTGCCTCAGACAGAAAACACTCAATATGATACCCACAAGCTTGGAACGATGGGCCTGACACAGATGGTATGGAAATTGCACGAGAAAAAGCTCTAACAACGGAAAGGTTCTTTCTCCTGTTGACTAAATGCGAACTAACTTGAGCAGCAGCAGCAACAGTGCCCGGTCGAATATATGCATTCAGGTCTGCGAAAATACCAGCGGGTAAGGAGTGGAACAGTCTCGCATCACCAGGAAACAACTTGTCTTCCCCAATCAGAACATCCACGTGGCCTTGGACACAAGTGTCTTTTCCAGATATTGATCTCTTAGTTCCAGCCCGAATTACACGTGGTAATCTAATGAAATAATTAGATGGCATTTCCTTCACTTAGTAACTCTTTGCAAAAGATGGTCCGATCACAAGTGTTGCAGAATGAAGATATTCTCATAAGTTAATGGCACTGATAAGCAGGATGTGTCCCAAAACTGATAGATCTGACAGAAAAGAGCAAAATAAATTGCTATCAGAATTCAGACACGCTGGCTAATTACACGAAACTTTGCGCGAAAAAAAATCAAAGATCACAAATGAAGAGTTGCTCATGGGACAAACCTTGTTAATCCAGTAAGATATATATCATTATCAAGCTTAGATATGACACCTCCCATAAGTTCAAGTTCAAACAACATCGCCGATAAACTTAGATATGACACCTCCCATAAGACAGCGTGAATCATATGACAAAAGAACAGCTTATAGAGTTCTTTAACTTAACAACACAAATTTGGTGAGCAAATAAATATTAGCAGAAACAAAAAGTTCAAACCAAGTCCACAACACCACGAACTGATTATAATTGCACTACGTCCCTTTTTCCTGACACTAAAACAAATAGCAACATACGTAGAATGAGTTATACGATGCTCCGTGGTAGCCAAATAACTCTCAAAACGTATTTCAAATCCGCCATAAAAATTAAATCAAAACAAGGACAAAATGGCAATCTTTTGAAGCACCAACCTTGAAACGATTGAGTTTTTCAGATTTAAGGCGAATTGACCTCTCCTATTTATCTCGATTCGAGAGAGCACCACATATTCATTCACCTGCACTCTGTTGGAGTAACAATCTTCAGGACCAGAAGTTTCGATTGCTGTCTGTAAACACGCGAACCAACTAAACCCGAAGAAAAAAAAAAAACCCAAATTATTTAATATAAAATAAAATTATCAACGGATTAGATGTCATCGGGATTTAGTTATGTTCGATGAACATTTACGAATTTGCCCCTTTTGGTGAAGACTCTTTCGGGGATACTGCAAAGCTATAATTTTTTATTATTGGAAAAAAAAAAGAATGAATCAATCAGACAATATTATGTAATGAGCAATAAGATAGATTGTCATGTCCGTAAACGTGCCAGCCATTATTATCAAAAAACCCCATTACCATCACAATAATGACATGCATGGTAGCAATCTTTCTTCTTTCATCAAGAATTCATCGATCTTTGATTTATATGGTTCAAAATGTTTGACACGTGTGAAAAATATTATATTTTAAATGTATTATATGAGGGGATGTAGAGCGCTCGCTTGGCATGCGAGAGGTACGGTACGGGGATCGATACCCCGCATCTCCACAATATAATATTTTTTATATAACATCGCATTTTTTTTACATGTATGCTATTATTACATCTTACAAGACAAAAACGCACATGTGTGTTTGATTCATTTATCAAAACACAACTATATAAGAAATAAGAAAAATTGTATATGTACGTGACGCAACATTTGTGATGGACATATTTCTCATCATATAGCACATAGCGAGACATACAAACAAATCTACTTAAACAAAAATAAGGAAAATTGAAACAAATAACAGAAAAAAGGGAAAGCGATAATGAAAGAAACTCATCTGATGGTTTCAACATATGCAAGCCATCTCATCTCCTACATCATGCAGCAGTTGAAGGCTCATCAATCACACTGGTTAAGGTCATGCCCTTTGCCATGGGTTGGTACTGAGATAAAACATGGGCACAGAAGGCTGAGTCTTGTATATAGGATTATACTCAATCTCTTCGTCAAATTCTTTTTCTCTGACACAATTTGAAGGTTCTGACACAAGATGATAATCTCCATCAGAAGCTGTACTAACTGGTGATGTTGATGGTGCAGCAGTAACAGATCCTGCTGGTTGAGCTCCAACCCCTTCTTCATGAACAACAGTTTGAGTTATTACATGGACTGAGGGTACGAAGGTGGGCGATATGCACTAGTGGTAATGTTGTCCATGGACTGAGGAGGCATTGCAGGTACAGAATATACAGGGTATGGCTGATTGGGTTGAACGTGGTGGATTGGCATTTGATATACGCTGTAGTGTGTGGCTATGTATCGTGGTGTGTAGTAAACCCCCGCTTGAACTAAATTGGATATGGGATATGTATGCATATCGACTGTTGTCTTCTGCACGGGGATATTATATGGGATGCAAGAAACAGAGATGTCTGCTTCAGACACAGTTGATGATATTGGTACTGGGCTGAACTGAATTAGCGGTTCTTGGCTGACAGTGTGTTTGCTGCAAAATAGATAATGAAAATTCTCATCGTTTTGTAAAAGAGTTGAAGAAAACCACAGTAGTAATTTAATAACTACAACGCAAAGATGCTCCATGAATAAAATGCACTTTCCACGATGTAAAATGATTTTACAGTCATTGCCCATGAAAATTCAACTCAACCATATCTCAGTTCTCATTATTAAATGATAATTTCTGAGCCTTCAGTGGAAGCAATCGGTACTGATACTTCGATAATCAACCCAAAATTGACAAGAAAGAAATCAAATTGAAAAATGTCTATACCTATCAATAGATGCAGATGAAGGAACCCTAACAGGCGGCGAATTGGACGTGGAAAAAGACGAACCGGTGGACCCGAACGAGCTACTCCTTTCCAACACCAACGATTCAGCAGCAGACGAACAGGTATGCTCGTGATCGAACTTTAACACCGGGAAAAGGAAGAATCTGATGCGCGCGGGTGGAGCGATCCTATCGTGCTCCTCCAGCATATTCAGCAAATCCTCGTCGGTCAAAACGGAAATCAGCGAATCCAAATCCTCGTTCGGGAGCTGGTACTTGAGTACAAAGGGTCGATCTTGTAGGAGCGCTTTGGATAGGTCGGTTGTCAGGGAAGATAGAGTGGTCGTGGTGCGCCGGTCGACGGCGACGATTCGCGTCTCTCCGCCGAGGTAGGATAGGGTCTTTGAATTCGGACGGGGGAGGATGTGCCCGTTGTAGCTGCACATTAGACGGAGCTTGGCCGCGTTGTTTCTACACGGAGGCGGCGGAGCATCCTCCATGCCGGGAGATCTGTGGAGTAGTAGCAGCAATAGAAAACCGAAGAGTTGAAAGGCGTTCCTTTTTATGGACTCGTAATCTGTTAAAGGTATAGTGATGTGGCGCGCTAATTAGGGTTAGCTTAATAGTGCGGGTTTGGGTTGGGTCGACGACAATGATTAATCAGAAAATTTTTTATCGAATATCGTTAAGATTTGTTGAAATATTGACCTGATATGCTGAAAATGCTAAGAAGTTACTAATCGTCTCCAAGAATTTACAACTTACATCATAAACATCCATCCAAACAACTCAAACGCCCGAAAAAATGTTTGAGTTAGATCTTATCTTAGAACTAAGTTACCCAATATACAAAACGATGATATATGTTTTTCCCTAATTTGTTTTTCTACAGAGTATATAACTTAGCAGTCGTTATGGTATACAACAGAGCCAGCCAGCCAAGTCCCGTCTCACCGTGTCCTCCTTGACGAGCACAACGTGGCTTGCCTCGACGTGAATTAAGTAGTGGTTTTACCACCTCGACCCAAACAGATAACCAGATATTTCTTCCGCACTAGACTCCTTAGTACTATCGGTACTATATGAGCCAGAATCTGAAACACTGAAGATCGAAGAGCTATCGCTTGATGAATCAAAAGGTCTCGGGCGATAACCACCCCAGCCCACATTATCCACTAGATGATGATTGCTAGTGAAATCATTGGGAGACAGCCAATGAGGGCTTGCTTCTGATTCATCATGGAGCTGTGTTGTGGATGAATTACTACAACTACTGAGTTTAGTCTTTGTGCTTCTCTTTCTTAAACTGCTGCTCGGAGACTTCGAGTCGACGTTCCTCCTAGTTTTTCCATCAGAGCAAGTTGTGGTGGTAGATGCACCACGAGGTGTTTGCCTGAGGAAGAACGAATCAGACGTTTCTTTAATATAATGATTAATTAATTAGAAAAACTGATTTCAAGGTTCCCGATACAACAGTGAGCCTACCTTGCATAGAAAAGCATGTACGCTTCAACAGACAAGACAGTCTCTACATCCACAGAGTAAACCTACACAAATATTAACTTTATCATGCATAGAAATACGGTGGATAATCTTCGGGCCTCACTGAGTCAAGGACATAAGTATGAGGACTGATAAAAAACGTCCAACTCTACCTACGAAGTACGAAGCAAATAGAAAGACATAAGATTGAGTGACAACCACGACAACTTACCCTGCTATCATCGATTCTAAACCAATCACCCCGATAATCTTTGACATAGCTTACGTAGTGGCCAGTGTCTGCAGCATTCATTGCACCCAAGTGTACGACCACTGCATACAGATTGTACATTGGATATCTGTCGCTCTTTCCACTCATATAAGGCGAAAGGTTCAGAACTTCAGGGAACAGAACTATTTTGTTCAGCTTGTCCAATTTACCCGACTGAAAAGGAACAAAGTACAAGTGAGACCAGTCAAGGAAACCATGAAAAAGGGGAGAGAACTGTAAGGACTAATTACCCGAAAGCGCTTCAGGACAATTGTAAGTATGTTAGGAGCCTCAATTACAGTCAGTTTCTTCTTTGCTTTCTCATAAGACTTGCATCTGCCAAAAGAACAGAGCAGAATTCAATAATTGCAATGCAATAGAATTTTCAAGCATGTTCACGGGTGCTTAATTTCCATTAAATTTTAACTATGAAAGAAAACTAAAAGAAAATCGATAAAACCCGTGCAAGTTCTTAACCTGCTGCACTTATACTTGTCATCTCCACCAAGTGTTTCAGATGTTGTGAATTGTGCAAGAGCTTCCTCAAGCGTAAATATATTTCCCTCAATCTCTACGGTAAGATCCATCATCCGGTCATGGCGGTCAGACCTCCCTGAACATCTCATGCACTTAATCTGAGAAGTCAATAAGATTAATTCGCTACTGTAAAGACAGCTCATATAATCTCCAGCCTAAATCTGAAGACTGAATGCTGACATCATAAAAAGTTTCATCAACAAACAGCTACCTTTGAACGAAGATAGCCACCGAAGGTGAGTCCAACAAGGGTTGAATCTTCAGCTGATGAGTCAGAAACTCCAGCTTCTTCAAGGCAAACAGATTGCATTTATCTACAACATTCCTGATAATCACAGCCACAGTTAGAATCACTTCAGGCATTCATTAATTTCAATCTCAAAACTTTCAAATGGTATTTCATACTTACCTCAAAAACTCATGTGCATCTTCTTCTCTCCCAATAGCTTGAATTTGAGACAATAGACCAACGGGAGATAATGAAGTTTTCATGTCCTGACCCATTCGAATCAGATCTTCAAACCTGCTAATAAAGCACCAGTCCCTCTTGCGACCTGAGAGATACAAAAAAGAAAAAGGAAGCATAAAAACTAGGAAAATCAACGAACCATCCAGACTCGTATTACACTCGAGTCGGTACTTACATCCTTGTGAGTGCAGCCTTCGAAGAAGATAAGAACTAAGGGGACGGGTGAAAATCAGACATTGAAGCACAGCATTTGCATAACAGCTACAGGTACATTGAAAGTGACCAAGTCAGTCCCAAAAGACAACAAGGAATTAGTAGCTCCTAGAAAAAACTTAACAAAAAAAAAAGAAAAGAAAAAAAAGTACATGCAACTATAGGCATATAGCTTAAACCCAATCAAAGCTCCACAATCACATCGCATAAAATGTTCCCAATCATTTTCTTCTTTTTTTGCATATTCATAAACTAATTAAATTCCACTAAAATCTGCCTTGGCGCGATAGCAAATTAATACAATAGAACAGAAAAGTAGCTTCTGCACAGAGAATCATATACACATACACACAACCCTATCCCAGTGCATACAGCAAAAACAATCAGAGATTGGATATCTTTTAGCCCCTTACCTGTTTCCACAATTCGCAAGGCCAAATGGATGGAGACCCAAATCATCGCTAGAATACAATTGCATGAAGAGCTTAAGGGGAAAAATGGCCTGCTAAGATGGGAAAAATTCCACAAATAAATACAAAAATCATAAAGGGTGCAAATAACAAATGGCCTGAAAGCTAAAAGAATTGTACAGAACAAAGCAATCAAATCACAACCTTTGGGTATAACTTCCACCAGTATCACCCCGCAAATCAAGCGTAAACGACTTCTTAGACTCTTTTGGTTCTTTTAAATGTTGCAGAAATTTCTGCACTGACGTTTTTAAATCTGTAGAAGTACGATGAGGATTACTTCTGTAAACTTCATTCTCTGAAGAATTGGCATGATTGCTTTCAGCTTTACTAGAAGCACTCGGGTGATTTGACGCAGTTTGAGACGCAATTGATCTAGTACCACCGTTAAGGTTTGATCCATTTATCCCAAATACATCCGAAGGAGGCACCTTCAGCGATTTGAGAAATGTGAGCTCATCTTAAAAATTGGTGACTGCCGAGTGCTTGAATCCCTTACAGACATAGACTTCATGGGTTTGCTAGTAGATGGCAGCGCATGATTTTTCTGATGCTCAGTTGAAGGTGTTTCGCAAGAAGAAGAAACCTGTGGACTACCCAAATCTTCCGCTGCATTTGGAACAAATGTCGGTAATCCAGAAGTGTCATCCTTTCTTTTATGAATACTCTTCAAGTTAAGTTTTTCATCAGCTTTGGAATATGAACTTTTTCCAAACTTCTCATCCATGGTTTGATTTTATCAGGATAAACACCAGAGGATGGGCTGGCTACCTCCTCATCGTCAGAATCAGAGGTAGTTAGCAATATATGAGAATCAATACCACCTAGAGTTTGTTTATCTGGTGTGCCTGGAGTTTCAAAATCAAGAATCTCACTGTTAGACGCATTTGACGATGATGTATCACTTTTTCCGAGGAAGAGAAAAAAGTTGAAGGGCCACTCATAGATCCAGAATCTTCATGTTCTTGGGTGAGACTTGAGCTGTTATTATCTTGTGAATTCAAATTTACACTGAAGTGACTTCCTGAAGCTATTCCCACAACACTCCCACCTTCTTTGGTAGCATGCAGTCGATTTGCTGGCCGACATTCATCCTTATGACCTTGTCTCCAATGGGTTATTTGGCACTTTCCAGAACTTAAAATATACGAAAAAAAATGTAATAAAGAATAGTTAATGAATCAAAATTATAAAGAGCCAACAAGTTTATCAGAAACAAAGAACAGTCGTTCATCATCAAAGAAATTTTTTTTTTCCTGTAAGAAAGCCTCGATTTCCCCATATCACACCAAACCCTAAATCCCAAATCCAGCAACGACATATTACAAAACCATAACCTACAAAACACAAATGGAAAAAAAAAATCCACACAAAAATACCCGTAAATACTCACGACTCACCAATATCTGACAGCTTTGCACTGCGAGCACCTCGTTTTCGTAGGACAATAACAAACAGCACAGTAGTACTTCTTCTCCCCTTGGCTGATAATCACCGGCTGCTCCATAGTCACAAGCGTCGAATTATGATCCTCGGAAGCTTGCAGATTCGTAATCTCCGATTCTTCCTCCGCCACAAGCTTCAAAATCTCCTCCGTCCTTGCCGTCGCGTTCCTCCACTTATGCCGCACCACAGCGCCGAAAACAAGTAAAATCGCGATAATTACGAGCATTGAATAGTCTATTGAATCAGATTCGTAACAATTAAACCTTTCCCCAACCGATTGAATCAGCCAGCCGCAAGGATCAGAACAGAGCTGAATATAAACCCTAAAAACCTGACTTTCTTCCAATACATAGAGATTTCGCCTGTGCAATTGAGATTGACCGCCGTTCAATTCGTCGTGCAGGGCTAGAATTGGACACAACTTGTATGTATCGTGATGTTCGATTTTGATGTGTTTGACGAGTGAAAGACTGAAGAGAGAGAGAGAGAGAGAGAGAGAGAGAGAGAGAGATAATATTATTTGGTGAGTGCGTGTGAATTTTCCGTGTGTGTGAAAGAGAAGATGAGGAAAAAGCACATACCAATTACCATAGCGTATCGTATTGATGGGCCTTGTTTGGTTGTGTGGACAATTACTTACACCCAATCCCGTGGGTTTTCTTCTTGTTATTTTTCCATCATATTATTACTGTTTGATATTTTTTCAATTCTAGTCTTTTTTTCTATAATAGAATTGATTTTAGACACATATAAAAGGTATTCACCCGGTAGAATATTCTTTAATTTGAAAGTAATTTTGTCATCATTATGCAGTGGTGTACTTTTATTTTTTGTCGCATAATACTTTTCTTTATTCCGTTTACGATCGATACCAATATTCATCTGTAAAAATTAAATAGGTAAAAATAAAAAGCATGGGTGTTAAAATTTGAATAAAGAAGACTTTGTTGGTACGACTTGAATCTCGAAAGCCTTTATACATACGTGAAAGGACAATATAAGCTACTACTACTACTACGTAATCGATCAATGTGTCCACGAAATCTGATAAAACATAAGGCAATTTATTATCTGAATCAAGATGAACCCTGACGCTGCGTTGGTTGGAAGCCCATGTAATAAAATTAAAAAGCCCAGGAAAAAGTTATATCAGAAAATACTAGATAAAATAATATTATTGGTCCATTGGGATAAGCTATAGAAGGGCCCGTTTAAAATTGTCGGGCTTCTCTACTTTTCATGGGCTTCATCTAGGACTACCAAACATGAGTATATTGTTTATAATTAATCTGCAACACATTCTCTAGTTTATCCTACAAAGCAAACGTAGCCTGAGAAGATATTTAGCAATGGATACTACTATATAAAAAGAAAATTTCCAATCATCCTTGGGACTTGTCAGCTTTCATGGTATGTAATTTAACTTGATCAGAAGTAAAACAGAAATATTGCATTTATTGGTAAGATAAATAAATTAGAAAACGGGCTCAATTGTTTGGGCTGATATTGCGGGTTGTTAGTTCAGTTTCCTCGAATAAGGCCCATGAATAGCCCATTTAGGAGTCCGCTGGGGCAGTTATGCATACACGCTACTAAATTTAAATTTATCATTAGATTAATTTATCATATCCATTTATTCATCTTCCTCACTATAAATATTTCTTTCTTTAAACAAAATTTTACTAGTAGCACTTGACAATTAATTCATAATAAATAGCCCAAAGATACGCTTATGAATATTTTTCACGTTATATTCTTGTAAGTTTACAACTAAAACAAAAGTTCAAAAGTTTCCTTTTATCGTCACTACGAGAAACAAAAAACCCTAATCTAATTAACGGCCAAAGTATAATTAATTCTTGAACCCAAGCCTCAACTCAAGGTCAACCTCCTCCACCGTCGCCGGATTTTCCACGTCAGCGCCGCCGCCGCCCGCACTCCCTTCCGCCGAATCCTCCCCAACATTATTAATACCATCGTCCGTCTTCTTCTTCTTGATCGGATTATGCTTCCTCATGTGACCGCCCAATTGCTGCCCTGAGCCAAAACTAGCACCGCATGTCCTACAAGAGTGGGTCCCACCGTGAGCCCTCGACGACCCACCTCCATCCATGACCCGACCCGACTGGTCGGAACCACCGCCGCCCTGCGTCTGCACTCTGACGCGGTGGACCGTCTTGTGGCTGCCGAGAGCCTGGTGGCACTCGAAGCCCTTTCTACACACGTTGCAGACATGGCGGCGATTGTCTTCCTCAGCCACCGTGCCGCCGCCGCCGCCGCTGGTAGAGGCTGCATGGGAAGGACTCTTTTTCTCTAAGCCGCCGTCCCCGGCCAGTTTCTTGTGCGGCGTTCTAGTGACGACCATAGTGCGCCTGCTGACGTCGTCGTATTATTAGATGAATAGTCTCTCTGCTCTGATTGATATCACCCTTTTTCCTAGTGTGTGTGGTTGTGTGATGGTGAGTGTGAGCATATATGTTATATATAAGTGATGATGAGAGCATTCCTTATTTAACTTGGAAAAAGAGAGTTGTATGCATTGCAGCGAAAGATTTTTAAGTTATGATATGATGTGATATGATATTATGCTTGGGACGACATTAATATTTGCTGACGTGTTAAGAGAAAGAAAATTTAATAATTATGGAAAGAGGTTACTGCTCAAATACCCAACTAACTCGGCCCAAATTAAGTGTTCAAAGCCCATCAAACTGAAAACGTCACCCCCCACTCCCAGGCCGAATTGTTTTGCCCGTTGACTAAGTTAAGTCCTAATTTTTCAACTTGTGAATTACATAAGATATTTTTAGTATATATATTTATTTCAAATATTTATAAAAAATATTGCCCCATTTGCATACTTTATCTTTGCAGTGAAACTACGTCAGCTGCATGCGAACAGCTTGTAATAATCCGCCTTGCAAAACACCTCCCTGACCTTTTTGGTGGCGTTTCGTTTATATTTATAGAGAAAATAATTATATTGGCTATGAACAACAAGATCTGATTTGATCTCATTTCCATGTATAACGATGATCACAATAGCAATCTATAATATATCAAAGTTAGACGTGTTAAATTTAATCACTATTATCGATATTCGAAGCATCGTCTCCCAGCTTTTATAACATGCCGATGGTCCAAAAGTCTTTAGCCTTAACCCAATGAAATTACATTTTATTTAATGAATGATTTAATTAATACTCAAATTGAAACGGTTCTCAAGGTCCCTGTCTGCCGGCCTCATGACACTTGCAAACTCCCATTAAGTTTTTCAAACCTTAGAATACAACTAAAATAAATAATAGCAAAATCAAGAAAATATAAATAATGCAGATTTCTTACCAGGTAAAGCCAAACCCTACTATGCATCCCATCGATTTTCTGTCTCTTTCAGACAAAATCTCTCTCTCTTTTTTCACTTTGGCCGTTACAATCTCAGAAAGCCATAACCGCCAACAAATAAGGACTGAGTCATTCATATGATGCAAAGGTTGAACTCAGTCGTATGTTAGTGTTATTATAACTTATAAGCTTCACTTGAAATTCATTATAAGGTAGGTACGCAAAGCAGAGGTAGATCTCATCAAAGCTGTAGTGAACCATGCTACGTTCAAGATCAAGGTAAGAAAGAAAAAGAAGATAAAAGCTCGTTCTTTGGCTAAGAAAGACACGATTGGTTCTTTTCTTTAATTTCTTTACATAAAAATTACATCTTGGTCTTGTTTACAGATCAGGGTCATCAGCTATATCTAGAAGCTTCTCTGCCAGAATACTATGTCGAGGGGACGCAGTAGGTTCACAGATCGATTTAAACGCCGTCAGATCATCCAAGTCCGAGGTATTTGATTTCTGAAGTGTTTTCTTCTTCATACGTGGAAGTCCCTTGTCTTGATTTTATTACAACATGTTATAATCAGAGTAGTAATAAGCTCAAGCTCGAGGACGAGTTGAAATCTGCCCGACAGAAGCTAAGCATCGCTGAAGCAGAAAACAAGCACGTTCTCGAACAGCTTCGACTGGCCAAAGAAGAAGCTTTTCTCGCAAATCTGAGAGCAGATGAATCGAACAAAGACAGCGTTCTCACGAAGGAGATTGAGAATTTGAAGCTGTGGTTATCAGATACTAGAGAGGAGTTGGAGGTCAAGGATCGAAAGATTGCTTCTTTAGAAGAGAGACTGGAGAAAAATTCAAGGGAGTTCGAAGTGTTGATAGCTGATAAGGATAGGGATTTAGGTCGAATGAAAGAGGAGGCTAAGGAGTTAAGAGACAAGGAGCAAAATTTGTCTGAGTTGATCTCAGTTGGCGGTAAGAGAATTCAAGAATTAGAAGATGAACTGAAGTCGAAGAAGGAATCAGAGTCGAAAATCTTTAAGCTGTTCGTAGTGCAGTGCCAAGAGCTCGACGCCAGAATCTTCGAGCTCGAGGAATGCAAAATCGAAGCCCATCTGTTACTCAACACCATCAAGTCCCTGCAAGAATCGGTTAACAGAAATGGGCTTTTGTCTGAATCGAACGATGATTTGGCCCGAGCCCTAGAGAACGAGAAGAAAGCCTTATCTAATGCAGAGTATTTAAGAAACGAACTGAAGTTATCAATCGAGACAGAGCAGAGGAGTTCTAAGGCAATAGAAGAGCTGGCGTGGGCACTCAACGAAGTATCCCGAGAATCGAACGAGGCCGAGCTCGAACAAGAGAAAGGAGAAGCCAAGAAACTCAAGACGGTTATACTAAACGGTGATGACAAGTACAGGAAATTATTGCACGAAGCTAAGCAGAGGGCAGAGTACTACAAGAACATGGCAGACAGGTTGAGGCTCGAAGCTGAGGACAGTTTTCTTGCATGGAACGGTAAAGAGATGGTTCGTGTTCGTGGGATGCATTAAGAGGGCCGAAGAAGAAAGGGACATCATACAAAAGGAGAAAGAGAAGCTAGCAGACTCGTTACGATCGACGGAGTCTAGGTTAAAATTGGCAAGAGAAGAAGCTGATAAGCTAAGGGATTTACTTAGGGAAGCTGTTGTCGAGGCGAACGTGGCAAAGACAGGCGCAAGAATGGCCGGAGACGAGATTTTGAGGCTGAAGGAGTGTCTTAAATTGAAGGACGAAGAGTTGAACGGTCTTCTTACAAGAGTTAACGGAGCTTCGGTACGTGAGAAAAAGAATGGCTTAAAGAGGAGTCTTAGTCTAAGCACGGAGGACTTGAAGTTTGTGATCGAGCCCGACGACTACGCTAGAGAAAAGGGGCTCGAAAATTGATACTGATACTACGTAACGTTCATCGAATTGCTTTGCATTATGTTGTAATTTGTCTTCGAATCATCAAATATTGAGGAATCTTGCGCTGCGTTAACAGAGAAATTAGCAGCAACGGCAAACAGACACTTCAGACAATCACAATCAAGGAGTATTCCGATTTGAAAATGGAACTACTATCAAATTGTAGGCACAAAGCTTACAATACCTGCTACGACCACATAAAAAACGAAGCAAACACGCAAATAATAAGTCTACTACTCGTTATCTCCCTTTGGTGCTTCCTTAATCTCGTCAGTCGTATCGTCCTACATAAGAGTACGGTTCGTGTAATTAAGTTGATTATGTTCGAGAATTGAAGCTGACGAGAACTGATCAAGAAAAGAACAAAAAAAAAAAAACCATTTTACCTGCATATCAGAAGTCCACAAGGTGAGGTTGTCACGGAGAAGCTGCATAATCAATGTGCTATCTTTGTACGATTCTTCTCCAAGAGTGTCCAGCTCCGCAATCGCCTCATCAAATGCCTTTTTTACGTCGTGGAAGCAAAGATCAGTTTTATCAACTAAATAATTTGCTCTATTAATATATAATAAGCTCATGTTAATCAGAGAGGCAAATAAGCATGTATCGTGTCATTTAATATTGGTATTTTTTTTAATGAAAACGGAGGGTATATAGCGTCACAAAAACGAACCTGTCTGGCAAGAGTACAAGCTCGATCGGGAGAATTCAAAATCTCATAGTAGAAGAACTGAGAAGTTAAGTGCAAGACCAAGGCGAATCGGATGTGTAGGAGCCAACTCCCCATTAGCAATGTCCTGCATAGATAAGAACGTGGGTGTCAATTACAACTCGAGCCTATGTCGAAAGCAACTACAGAACAGAACTGAAAACAAATTGTCGGAAAGGTGTAAGTCAAACCATATCTAACAAAATCCACCCATGAAATCTTTCAAAAAGACGAACAAACCAAAAAGCACATTAGAGAAGATTATGATCAACAAGCAAGATAACCAATTCACCTCAGCATAACAGATGATTTCCCTAAAACTTCAAAAGAAAGCCTTTATCAACAACAATAGACGAAATTAACCACTCCAACAGAACAACAGGCAAATCCATACCCAGAATGCAAAGTCATACCTGAGCTGATTTATACGCGGTGAGCGTATTCTCAGCAGCTTCCTTCCTCTCATTCCCGACCTTAAATTCCGCAAGGTACCTGTAATAATCTCCCTTCATCTTCAGGTAAAACACCTTCGAATCCGCACTTGCCGCAGTCCCAATCAGCTTCGAATCGAGCAACTTGAGTATCCCATCGCAGATCGACGACAGCTCAGACTCGATCTTAGATCTGTAGGTCTTGATCGTCGCCACGTGCCCCTCGTTGCCGCGGCTCTCCTCCTTCTGCTCGATCGACGATATGATCCTCCACGAGGCCCTCCTCGCGCCGATCACGTTCTTATACGCGACGGAGAGGAGGTTACGCTCTTCGACCGTCAGCTCGTCGTTGACCGAATCCACGACCTTCTCCATGAATTCCACCATTTCCTCGTACCGCTCGGCTTGCTCCGCCAGCTTCGCCAGGTACACGTTCTCCTCACGTGGTGTCGACATCCTCGGATTTCGTGTCTTGCAGATAACGAGAAATAAGCGTTCTTCGGAGCAATGAATGCGACGGCAAATGAGATCAGTTTCCTACTCTTAGTATACCTTCCTATTTGACTTGGGCCAATTTGGGCTGCGGTTACATTATCATATTGGGCCTTTAAACGCACAAGCCCAAAGAAAGTTGGGCCTCGAAGAAACTCTTGCAGAGAGTATCTTCTTAGGTTGTTAATTGCCTCTATGATAATGACAGTATACAGTTACAACATAACCAAATTATCATTCTACTTTTAAGTTTCAGTTTTCACCAATCTCCTCACATCACACTTCCTCAAAATAGAAGAATGAAAAATTTACAAAAAAGAATATACAATCAAGACTTGCTGCAACACATGCCATTCTTCTCGGGGATCAACCTGGGCGGGGCCCGCGACGAGGATTCCCATTACCTCCTTCGCCCTCTTCACCGGCGGCAAGGCTCTTTTTGTTGACTATGTTGAAGATCTCTGTAAGAACGGTGGAGAACGCTTCCTCGACGTTGGAAGCTTCTAAGCAGATGTCTCCAAGAAGAAGAGCCCTTCCTTCTCGGGCATCCTCGGGGGACGGTCCTTTGGTCCTTGAGGTCGGTTTTATTACCGACGAGGACTATCACCGTGTTCTTGTGCAGCTCAGCGAGGAATGTGGTCGAACGTCTGCCGTTTGGTTATGTCGCAGACCATCATGGCTCCGAGGGCCCCGCGGTAGTAAGCGCTCGTAGAGTCCGTAGACCAACATGGCTCAGCAATACGGCTAAAAATCGAATCTTTGAATTATCTTTTCTCTGCATCATCGCCAAGAACCAGTACTTTTGAAGGCTAGAAAGTAAGTAGCAAACCGATTTGTAAAAACAAATGATTCAACGAGATATGTTCAGTTTAGAGGAATCGTCATATCGA